>PVHY01026074.1:0-17712 GCA_004024945.1 Uropsilus gracilis
CCTTCCTTCCTTCCTCCCTCCCTCCCTCCCTCCCTCCTTCCATCCCTTCCCTTCCTTCCTTCCTCCCTTCTTTCCCTTCCTTCATCCGTTCCTTTCCTTCCTTCCTTTTTTTCCTTCCTTCTCTTCCCCCCTCCCTCCTCCCTCCCTTTTCAAAGCCACAGAGCCACAGATTTATATGAGGGTAGTGAGAAGGCTGCCAGGCCTGAACGTGAAAATTCAGCTCCAGACACAACCAGCAGAAGCACTGACAGCCCCCGGCAGCTCTGGGGAAGGACATGTTCCCATCGTTTGTCTCCCTGTGAGCCAAAATGTTTGCCTCTGCAGTTTTCAAAACTAGATGTTGATTGTCTCAAAAATGAAGACCTGGTTTCATTTCAGGCACTTCTTTGTTGAACTAGAAGCATTTTTAAAATCAAGCTATGATATGACGGACCAACATCAATATCAGGGGTCCGGCAGATGATTCAGCATTTGTGAAATAAGCTGCAAAATAATTACACAGTGGGGCCAGCTAACATTGCCACATGCAGAGACATATCCTTTTCCCTGTAACGAGGATTTTTAGCCTCTACTCACTTGAACCTTGCAAATACACACTGGTATCGCCACATCACCAAGGAGGACATCACATGCCTGAATACTTTGCGACCGGACTTGGACCTTCACACCCACAGCACTATTTCTCCTGCCATCCACCCCACAGTACCGACAACCACAATCTGTTCTCTGTATTGCAAGCTTGGGGTTTTGCTTTTGTTTTGTTTATTTTTTCAAAAAATACATCCCACACGAGTGGAGTCTTTCCGCGTCTGTCTTTCACTGGGTGACTTATTTTGTCTGGCATAATGCCCTCCAGGTCTAGCCGTGTTTTTAATATTTAATAATGTCCACATCTGAACAGCCGTCTTCTCACTAGAGCCACATCTCTGCTTCTCAGTCTGGACACACCTCCGCCTTCCTCAATGAGACTGAATTCTACTTGTCATTCAGGTCTTGGCTTAAATATCCAGTTTACACCTTTTCTAGGAAATATTCAGTAGCTCACCCCCCTCCTTCCCCATGCACAGTCTGGGTCATAAACCATCAGTAATGTGACCCATAGCTGCATGTCTCACATTACCATGATGTCTCGCTCACAACCCCTGCTTGGAGGGAACTTGAGAGAAGCTGTTTGCCTTGTTCACAAAGGTTCTTCCATCACATCACTTAGCAAACTGCAGAAAATGTAGCGTTCATCAAGAAACATTTCGGAACAAATGAACATAGGAAATAGATAAGTAATGGACATATCAACACGAGGGACCAGTGAAGGTTCATGAGGGAAGCATCATACAGAACTCCACTCATGCCCGGCGGCTTCAAGACGAGTAGGAGAAGACAAATGTCCGCATCTGTTTAGAAAGCAAAATACCTCACTATCTACACTGACGCTCACGGCTAGACAGACTGGAAGAGAGTGGAATTGCTTAAATTCAGAGCAAGTGTTTCAAGATCTCTGCAAGAAGATGCTAGACAAAATAAGTCACACAGTGAAAGACAAGGTGGCCGTGTCTCCTTCAGACACATCGGGAAGCCTCCTGCCAGAGGGAAATTGGGTCAAGGAGGGCAGAAGCCTCTAACCAACAGGCCACTTTTAAAATGCAGCTTCTGCCACCCAGGTTCCCTCAAGTTCGGACCACCTGTGCGTAGAAGTTGCCAAAGTCACAAAGCAATTTAAGCAACAGGGTTTTATTAACAAGGGGAATTCATCAGGAAAACAAGAAGTCCTTAACGCCACAGGTGGCCAGTTATTTCACCTCTAGTACAGTTTAGTCCAAAAGTCCCAAACACATGGCCACGATGGTGCCCTTTTGCCCCTCCACACCTGAGGCAGGCACTCTGCAAAGTCCAGTCTTTCTCTGGCATCTTCGCGTCTTCTCTCTCCAGTGCTCCCAGCTGCTCCACTTCTCCAAGGTTCTTCAGGCTTTTCCAACAGACGCTGATGCAGACTCGGCTTTCCAAATCTGCCACCTTGCTGTGGCTCCAGGCACTTTCTTTACCAGGCCCGCCTTCAGCAGTGTCTGGCCACATCCACCAGGCCTGCCCTCAGTAGCCCCTGGTCACCCCCTGCCTGCTGTTCTGGCATCTGACTCCACAGTGGCTACATCTCTGCCGGCCACTCTCCCACATGGCTCCTTGCCACCTCCAGCTCCCTCTTCCAGGGGTTTCCCCTGGCCAGGCCACGTGAGCCTGTTCTCTCATTTGGCCATTTTTTTTTCTTTCCTTGCTCTTTCCTTTTATCCCCCCTTTTCCCATTTCTCATTTTCTCTTGCGGTTCTCTCAGACTCCAACTACCAGGGCATTTTGGTGCCCATACACTTTTCAACTGAGTCACTATCCTGTATCAGGAGCACCACAGAAACAGGGAGCAGGCCCACCCAGGTGAAGTGACATCAAGAGACTGAAACGACTGTGGGCGTTTGAGGAACACGATTCAGGTTTAAGATGGGCATGCCAAGAGCTGACTTTCACTACAAAAGTCACTTTTTTAAACTAAACCTGACAGCGATCTATTTTGCTTTATCTGGAACTCAATAGAATACAGCCACACATTTTACTCTAAACATGAGTTAATTCACTTTTGAGCTATTCAGAATCGAAGGCCATGGCTCTTGAGTATGTTTACACATCAATACGGTATGAGCTGTTTTACGGACATCATATTAATTTACCTGAACCTCCTAACGAGTGAGTTCTACAATTACGTCTGCTCGAGCAAAGGGAAAGGTGTGGTTCAGAAGACTAATTACTCTTTCAAGCTCACAGAGGCATGATACTGCAGAAAAAAATTTGAGGCCGTGTCTTCGTATGTCCCAACCTGGCAAGGTGAGGTTCGTCACAATTTTAAATGCAGCTTGATTTCCAATGAAAACACACAGCTCTACCACCCAGCAACATTCCCTGTGACACCTTCAACCTTTCTCAGCTGGAATACGGGGTGCTGCAATTTGGAGACTTATGATGATGCCTTCCCCATTTCATAACTTATCTTTGAAATATTTTATCATATTTCAAAATACTTTGTTTTCAAGGGACATTGTCTTCAAGGCAAAGGGACAGGGGTGGGAAGTCACATGGCATTTTCAAATGTAGAAGCCGAAAGGGGCGACTAGCTTGTGTTTTTAATACAGACTGAGAGACCCTCCTCCCTAGCTTCCTGCATTCCCCGCCTTCCCCGCCTTCCCCACGCTGACTTACTCTCGTCTCCGTTTCATCGAAAGCAGTTACCCAGCTGTGCCCTCGCCGAGCCTGGAAGATGCCATCTCATTACCACGACGCTGCTAACATATGTTTCCAAGAATAAATTATTGCAGTATTAAGAATAATGGCTTAATTGGTCTCAAACCCCTATAATTGGATAAAATTTGAATATTTTCTGTTGCTTCTATATGTTATGATTAATCCTATCTATTTAGCTCTTTATATTTACATTCTAGCCTTTCACCGAAGCAGAACGTTTCTCAGGACCGATTTGTTGAAACCGGTAAAATGAAAAGACAACACAAAAACCTAAAAAATAAGTACGTCGCTGAGGTTAGTTTAATAATTGAACTTTTCATCCTATTAATCAACCTTAAAACTAATCCGCAAGGCTGTCATGACCTCCGGGTGCTCCCGACTGCACCGTTTTCCCCAGCCCAGTAGAATCCTGTCACTGGGCCTTTTGGCAACCTTCCCAACCTGGACACGTCCATCCTCAGCTCTGGCAGCTGCAGAAGGTCGGAGCCCTGGGAATGATCGTCATAGAATTTTTAATCATGAACAGAGGGAAACAGGTGGCAAAGAAACAGCCACCCAAGCTTCTCTCCGGAGCTCTAAACTCTCCTTTGTGTGCTTCACATTGCTTTCAGGGTGACGCTGCCCTTCTATCCCCACCTCCCAGGCCAGGGGAACCCCTCACACCTGCGCACACCCCCTGGGCCAGGTGTGTATAGTCACAGGGAGGGCGTAGTCCCTCGGGTGCTGGTCATAGAAGCTGATGGTGGAGGAGCAAAAGCCCTTTTTACTGCTTTTACTGTGCCTACGTGGTGCATACTGGGGGCACATGGGCACACACTAGGTACAAACACCAGCCCACCTCCTTCTACTCTCTTTCGAAGCCTCTGGGGTCCATGCTTGAGAGATGAGGGATGAGGATGAGGGATGAGCTATGAGATAAAAAGAACACTTTTTATCTCATCTCAACCCCTCTGGCACACCAGAGGGTGATCTCCAGCTGGTCTCTTACCTGTGACACAGTCTCCTAACCTCTTTAGAATGTCTCAGGAGGGCTATGACTAATATGATGATGATGATTTGCCCCCAGAGCTAGATTCCTATGTTATCACCTCTACCCCTGCTGTTAGTCATGTACACTTTGGAATCGAGTTTCACCTTCCCTACTAGATTACTGTGATTATTCCCTGCCCAACGATGTAAGGATGTTTATAATTGCATTAAATCGGACCAATTTAGACCATGCTCTGTGGTGCCCGGTCTGTGAGCTGATTGCTCTCTGATCATCATCATCAGTCTCTTTCGTCTCATTTGTTCTTCATTCCTCACACGACTCCTGACACATGCTGAAGTCTTCTGAGATGCCAGAGAGCAAACAGAGCCTTTCTATCCAGAATGGATCCCTCAGCAAAGATCCCCCTGATTCTGAGGTACTCACTGCTGACTTAATATGTCACCTTGAATCCCAAACACAAAAATCTAATTGTGAGCAGAAAATAAATAAAGCACAAAATAGACCAAGGCAACCAATCCATCAATAAAATAAACTATTTTCTGATTGCTGTGAACAGACTGACCAAAGTGACTCCATCTTGTTTAAAACCTCCATTTTGAGGATGAAAGACTTAGAGGTCAGACCAGAAACCATAACATACATAGGAGAAAACGTGGGCAAAACTCTCCATGAATTACAGTTCAGAAATCCCTTTCAGGAAACATCTACAGATGGTAAAATAATGAAAGAAAACATAAACAGATGGGACTTCATCAAACTAAAAAGCTTCTGTACAGCAAAAGAGACAACAGAAACAACTAAAAGAAGCCCAACTGAATGGGGAAAAAAATTTGCCCTCCGCAAGAGTGATAAGGGTTTGATAATGAAGATCCACAAGGAACTCACACAACTAAACAAAACCAAAACAAGAAACCCAATCAAAAAATGGGGAGAACTAAAAAGACACTTCTCCAAAGAGGAAATACAAATGGCCAACAGGCACATGACAAATTGCTCAATGTCACTAGCAATAAGGGAATGCAAATCAAAACCCCAAACTCCTACCTTACACCAGGAAGAATGCCCCCCCCCCCAAAAAAAAAAAAAAAAAAAAAACAACCAGGCAACAAGTGCTGGCATGGATGTGGAGAGAAAGGAACACTGTTACACTACTGGTGGGATTGCAAACTGGTCCAACCACGATGGAAAGCTGTGTGGAGGACCCTCAAATCAATGAAAATGGATCTACCATTTGATCCAGCAATTGCTCTCCTGGGGATCTACCCAAAGGAGACCTCAGTGTGAGTACAAAGGGACACCTGTGCTCGGATGTTTACTGCAGCACTATTTATAATTGCAAGGACTTGGAAGCAACTGAAATGCCTGAAAACAGATGACTGCATGGAGTAGATGTGGTCTATGTACACAATGGACCATTACTCATCAATTAAAAATGACAAATTCGATGATTTTATGACAACATGGAGGTACTTAGAAGGAATCATACCAGCAGAAGCAAGTCAAAAAGAGAGAGACAGAAGTCAAATCGTTTCACTAATATATGGGATATAGTGAAAAAAAGTAAACAAAAGCCATGAGGAAAAGTCAAAACAAGCTAAGCACCAAACTGAAGCGCACAACTTTGAGCAGGAGGAAAAGGGGAGGGGTGGGAGGGGAGGGTGGGGGGGTAAATCCCTGGGATTACAATGATGTGAAATTTATATATAAAATAATTAAACCTCCATTTTGAGACAGTGTCCTCTCCCTGCCCTCAGCCTCCACGGCTGGCTGGCCCCACAGCCTGCGTCTGCCTCCCCTTATTCCTGTTGTTCCTGACAACCATCTTGTCCTCCTGATGGATGATGGATGCCAGCATTGTCCACCTGATAGGTGATGGATGTCAGCATTATTAGAAACCCACAGTTACGGGAACACGTCTCGCCATTATGGGAATGTGGGAACGCGTCCTGTAGCTATGGGAACACGTCTTCCACCTGCCTGCTGGCCTCACAATAGAGGGCGGTGGTGGTGTTGCCCTATAAAAGGTTGTCACGGAGACTGCTGGGGTCTCTCTAGCTGGCTTGGGGACCCTGGTGCCCCCATAATAAAACTGCAGCCTTGAACTTCAATCGGAGTCCTTGTGTCTTGTTGAGCGGCCGCAAGTCACAACAGTGATTATAAGAATCAACAACGTTGTCGCGATAATTCTGGAATCTTCAGATTATGCACATTTTGCCTAAGAGAAATGGAATCTCTTCCCCCTGGAGCCACCCAGCTTTATTTGGAGATTATGTTCTAACGTTAACCTCCACTCAGTTATCCGTTTAGACTCATTTTTAAATCAATACCCTTATTCCTATGCAATCAATTTATTCATAAGCACCACCACACCACACACACGCCATCCTGTCGCACACCTCCGAGGTAACGAGAGCAGTTGCCTCTGCAAATGCATTCTGTGGCTGTCATTGGGTATTTTCCACCATCGGGGCCAAAATAAGTGTTGCTGAAACAGGGGCTTGTGGTGGCAGGGTTTCGAGAGTAAGTGACCCTCTCTTAAAATGAAACGAGCTTCGACTGGGGTCAGCATAGACACAGCCCGTGTTCACAACAACAGACTCTTGCAGGTTAGCTGCTTCGGTAGGAAAAAGCCAGGCTCGCTGCAGATGCTGAGGGGATGATGGCGTTCGACCTCGTCCTCTACGAAAAACGCTTCATGACACACGGAGTCAACCTGGCCCCAGCCTTTCCACACGCTGCTGCGAGTCTCCTTTACACAAAAACGATGCTGATTTGGGGACGCTCACGCTTCCGGATTTTATCCGTGTCATTCTCACCTGTCTTCAACCCCTCAAAGAAGGTTTCGACTGGAAGAAACGCCTAGCTGGGACTCGGTGAGGGTATCTGAGAGGCCTTTCTCAGCGATCGGGCGCTGGCCAGCGTCAGGGAAGACCAGGCGGGAGCAGAGCTTTCCTGTAGGCTTCCATTTCCACACAGCAAGCGCGCTGTGCGTGTTCCGTAGTATGTGCAGGCTCACACACGGCGTGTTCATATGTATGTAGCACGGAAGGGGAACAGCGCCCCTCGACACGCTCAGCACAAATTGAAGAGGACATAATCAAATTTGCCCAATTTGGCTTAAAACACTTCACATCTTTTCCCTGTCACGTCGTTAGAGCTTCGCACCCGGTTCCGAAGAGAGTGGATTCCTCACATCCCGCCTTGCTTGCCAGGAAGGACCCCCGGTCTTGGAGGCACAGTGCGGCGAGAGGGCGTCGTCGTAAGAAATGGTTTAACGTTAGGAAGACAGAGCTGGTTTGGGGAGAACGATGCTGCGCCTCGCACTGAGCGACTTGTCTCACGACGACACTCGGCAGGGCAGAGACTCCAGAGCCCGGGAGTGACGGTCCAGGCGACCGCGCCGGGACTGGGCAGAGGAAACCCGGACTGGGGCCACAGCAGGGCCGGCCACCCGCGGGGAGCTGGGGTGTCCAGCAGAACTGGGGTGTCCCTGGGGAGCTCTGCCAACAGGGACGGAGCGGCTGATGTCCGCGGTCTGCGCCTCTCGCGCCCGGCTGCCCACGCCGGCCTTGCAGGGCCAGCCCGCCAGCCGCAGGCTCCGTCCATCCCGCCAATGGCGACTTGCAGTTTGCGGTGTCCTCAGAAGCCCCACAACTGGTGGCGGGTGGCGAGGGGGAGGAGCCGTCCAGTGCCAGGTGGCAAGGGGGAAGCGTGCATAGACAGATGGACAGGACGGACGGATGGACGGATGGATGGAGGATGGGCAGATGGATGGACAGATGGAAGGACAGACGGACGGATGGACAGACGGACAGGACAGATGGATGGACGGACAGATGGATGGATGGATGGAGGATGGACATACGGACGGACGGATGGATAGGACAGGCGGACAGATGGACAGGACAGCCAGCCAGGACAGTAAGACAGATGGATGGACAGCCAGATAGATGGACAGCACAGGCAGGCAGACAGGCATACGGACAGGACAGACAGGTGGATGGATGGACAGATGAACGGACAGGCAAACGGATGGATGGGCAGACGGACAGATGGATGGACAGACAGACAGATGGACAGGACCGCCAGACAGGCAGACAGCCAGGCAGGACAGGCCCAGCTCCCGTGGGAGGTGGCTGCGGTGACGCTCGAGGGGTGCGGGCAGGGGTGGGCAGGGGTGCGGGCCGTGGCCTGGCGACCCTCGCGGACAGGCCAGCCGGGCGGCGGCCTTCATCCCGAGGTCCACTGACCAGTGTCCGGAGACACCCCGACGGCGGCTGGGCTGGGCGCGCTTCCAGGTCCGCAGCACCGCCCTGAGCGTCGCCCACGGCAGCTCGCATGGCCAAGGGGGAGCCGCCGTGGAGTCGCTGGGCGAAGCAGCACAGACAGCCGTTCTGCCGGACTCCCCGCCCAGCCCGGCCCCGGTCCTGGGGCCCCGCGTCCGCCCTCGCGCTCCGGGCAGCACCTGTGACCAGCCGCGCCGCAGACCAGCCTGGCGCGTGGGCACAGACCCGGCGCCCCCAGGCTCGGCCCTTGAGGGGACCTCTTCCTCCGCCCGCCCACAGCTGCCCAGGTCCCGGGCCAGCCTGGCCGCAGTGGGAGGCTCTGGGACAGGAGAACAGGTGCCGCCCTTGCACGCGCCCACTCATGCCCACACCCCTGGGCCCGGACGCCCTCCCTGTCCTCCCGAGCTCGCCTGTCCTCTCTGTCACCAGCACCCTCCCTCCCCCTCATGCAGGCCAGAGGCCGGGGAGGTAAGGTCACTCCCTGCTGCCCAGGGGACGCAGCCCTCCACTGTGTGTGTGAAGCAACTTTCACACGTGTGCAAAGCAACTTTCATGTGTGTGTAAAACCACTTTCACACGTGTGTAATGCAAATTCACGTGTGTGTGAAGCAACTTGTGTGTGAAGCAACTTTGGCGTGTTTGGGCAAAGCAACTTTCGTGTGTGTGTGTAAAACCACTTTCACATGTTTGTGCAACACAACTTTCACGTGTGTGTAGAACAACTTTCGCATGCGTGTAAAGCAACGTTCGTGTGTAAAGCAATTCTCACATGTGTGTAAAGCAATTTTCGCAGGCATGTAAAACAGCTTTCGCGCGTGTGCAAAACAACTTTCTCATGTGTGTAAAGCAATGTGTGTGTGTAAAGCACCATTTGTGCGTGTGCATAAAGCAACTTTCACATGTATGTAAAGCAACTTTCGTGTGTGTGTAAAGCCACTTCCATCAGTGTTTAAAGCAACTTTCGTGTGTGTATGTAAAACCGCTTTCACACGTGTGTAATGCAAACTTGTACATGTGTGAAGCAACTTTTGTGTGTTTGTGCATAGCAACTTTCATGTGTGTATGCAAAACTTTCACATGTTTGTGCAACATAACTTTCATGTGTGTGTAAAGCAACTTTCGCCTGTGTGTAGAACAACTTTTGCATGCAACACATGCAAAAGTGTAAACACAAAAGTGTAAAGCAAATTTTTGTGTGTAAAGCAATTCTCACATGTGTGTAAAGCAATTTTCGCGGGCATGTAAAACAGCTTTCGCGCGTGTGCAAAACAACTTTCTCATGTGTGTAAAGCAACGTGTGTGTGTAAAGCAACTTGTGTGTGTAAAGCACCTTCCGTGCATGTGCGTAAAGCAACTTTTACATGTATGTAAAGCAACTTTTGTGTGTGTGTAAAGCAACTTCCATCGGTGTCTAAAGCAACTTTTGTGCGTGTGGCAGTCACGGCTTTGTGGGGACGACAGACCAAATGGAAACAAGAAGTGGCTGTCGGTGCACACACACGTGCACACACACGTGCGCTCCTACAGTAATTCCGCACCGTGTCTTAAGACTCATTTGAACAAGTTGGAAAACGTGCTATTCCCGAATTTCTGAGTCTGTTTCCACTTTCAGTCACGGTGTGTACGTCACCCGGTCGAGAGGGGGTTCCTCTGCGCGGTTGTCCGAAGCCACACTCACCCTTGTGATGAGCCTCCTGCAAGGGATCTGAGTGTGTGTGAGAGCCTATCCCGAAGGAGAATAAACGGAGCCCTTCCGGAGCCATTCCCCGTCGTGGACACGATGCTGATTTTGTCGCACCGCTGAGTCTCACATCATGTCCTCGCGGAGACCTTGGCATTTGGCTACGGCCGGATGTTACCGCCTTGGGTGTGTCTCTGCCCTCTCCTGCCTTATCACACCCCGTGTTCCCTAGCTGAAGCTTGTGTTCACGGCTGACGATTGGGGACAGCTCCTTATGAACTGTCCCGGAGAGAACGCTGACGTCCGTGTCCATCTCCCCGTTGTCTTTCCATGGCCATGCCGTGTACACGAGAGGTCGGTGAGGGGTAGACAGAGCAGATAGACATTGAACGATTCACCGAGTGACGGGTGGCGCGAGGCCACGTACTGTGGGATGCAGCGAAGATGACAAGCCTGGGTTGTCCTCGAGATTTCTGCTCAATGTGGGGGAAATAGATGATTTCAAACAAAGATGGGACCGATTCCCAGCTGAAGGCTCCGCCTCCTCCAGACAGCACCGAGCCTGTCGTCTCCGGGCTGGTTTGTTTTCCATCCCGTGGGAGCAAGATGCTGATAATTATCAACAAAGTCTGGGTGAACGACGCTCCCGCGCAGGAAGAGAACAGACGGAAAAGCAAAGGTCTGGACATCAGAGTCGCCACCACAGACGAAATGGCGTTTCCGGAAACCGCGGCCTCGGGACGGGGCGCTGCCAGCCAGGGCCCTGGGTCCCCAGGGAGGAGAGTGTCAGACAGCCGTGTGGGTCACCGGTCGCATTTGAAATGGCTGTGTTTGTGACTGCAGTGTCCCCTCGTTGCCAGGAAGATGGCAGTTGTGACACTTTAAGGTGACACCCTGCAAAACTAAGCACGACGGCCTGGCTGTTCACTCTGATGTCATCTGGACTCCCCCAGCTCGCCTGTCTCTCTCCCTGGCCCTCTTCCCCCTTCCACTCTGCAGGCCGGCACAGCTCTCTCGTGACTAGGTATGCAAGCTACACCTAGAGACCCAACAAGCTCCAGTCACAAGGGTGCCCTGTTCTTCTAACAGGCCGTCTGCCCCCACCCAGCCTCTTGTGAGCACGCACGCCCCTCCATCCCTAAAAGTCAGTCATTGCAAAAATCACACGCACGCACACGCACACGCATGCACACACACACTCCGCTCACGCGGCCTCTGCAGCGTGGCGTGTGTCAATCATTCATTTCTCTCCGCCGCTAAGCGGTACTGCCTGTCACGGACGCACGCGCCGACGCTCCCTGACGCCAGGGCCTCGGGCTGATTGCAGCTCCGGTGGCTGCAAACAGCTGCTGATGGCCACAGGCTTCCGTGTGCACGGCTTCGTTCCTCTGAGCACGGCCAAGGGTGCCAGGCTGGGTCAGCCGGTGGCTGCGTGTGAGCTTCCTCAGCAGCCGCCAGCCTCCTCCGCAGCGTGCAGGTGTGGGCTTGGCACGGGCGGGCAGGGGGGCCCAGCACCTTAGACGCCTCCTCCCACGCTGTGGCGTCCCCGCGCCGTGAGCAGACCCCGAGAACACCTTCCCGCTGCCCCTGAGGTCTCTGTGAGAACCTCGGTGCAGGTCTCTCGTGCTTTTGTCCTCTGCTAGTCTCCCATTGTCCCCTGTTTTGAGACTCCCCCGTAGGGTCCAGCTGCGGCTCCCTCTTCCCTGAAGACAGGCGACGTTGGCTTCCCGGCGCTGTGATACCAACTCTGTGACTGGCAGCAGCAAGGTCATCGTTTCACAGCTGGGGGCTCCAGATGAGTGGACAAGGCCCACCCCCATGGGCAGCGGCCAGGCGCCTGCCCCAGTCTCGCTCCAGCCCATGGCTCCTCACACGGCCCGGCCCCCTGCATCTCTCCTGTGCCCCCTTCCTCAGGAAGCCCCCACAGTCCTCCTCACCATCGTGCCAGGTCACTGCCCTAACCCCACATCCTGCCACCCTGGGGCTAGGCCTCCCAGGTCCCAGGGTGGGACCACAGGCCACCCTGTGGGGAGACAGTTCACCCTTCTGCGCAGAGAGCTTGCTGTCTTCTCTCCACACTTGAAGTCTGCCCTTCTTTCTCCTTACGTGGACTTTCAAGGTACGAACATCTACCAACTTTCCAGTTCATGAACGTGCACTGGGTGCTGCGAGCTCCGCGGATGCTGAGCCGGAGTAGAGGGTGTTTCCTTTGCATGTTTCTCAAAGCCTTTTTAGCTTTGTAGTTGGCATCTGAGCCCAGGCCTCACTTTGAATTAATTTGGTGTAAGGCAAAGCTAAGCCTGAGATTGACTGTTTTGCCGAGGAAGACACAATTCCACCAGAATATTTGAGGGAACCACCCTTTGGCTCCTTTGTCGGAGATCAGTTAAGCACGTCTCCGTAGAGTATTTTGTTCCATTCATCTCTGTTTATCCAGCTACCAAAGTCACACAGTCTTGAGCTCTGTCCTATCAGCATCCCTTAACATAGGACAAAGTGATTCCTCTAACCTAATTTTATCTCTGGCCAGACTCAGCTACGCTAAGAGCTCTGCCTTTCCACTATACAGTCAGTCAGTCACAGCTCCGGAAAACCCACCGTGACTTCGACAGGGGCTGCGTGCCGCACGCAGACCCACTTGGCAAAGACTGACTTCTTCACTACTTGAGTTTTCCAATCTATGAAAAAAAGATGAATCTCTAGTTGTTCCGGTTTCTTTGCTTTCTTTCATCAGTATTTAGAAATTTCCCGGATTTTAAGTGTCTATGTAGCCATTTCATTCTTAGTGGAGAAACAGAAACTGCTACTGTGTTTTAAAGGTTCCTTTCTCCAAGGTCCTTGTCAGTAGTTAGCGGTACAATTGACTTATTTGTTGACCTTGTATTTGACTCTGCTAGCCTCATCAGTTTTAGTATTTTTTTGTATAGGTGATTTAGTGCTCTCGCACAATCATGTCATCTGAAAAAACAAAACCCAAGTATTTTATTTCTTGCTTTTCAATCTGAGAGCTTTCTCATCTGTCCTTGTATTGCCTTATTGCATTGGCTCGCATGTAAGCACGGTACTGACTAGGAGTGACAAAGTGAACACCTGTCCTTGCCCCATCCTAGGGAGATTCACTGCCTTTTATCAGTAAACTTGAACTTAAAATAAATTAAGCTAAGGTCATTTCCCTCTTTTGCTTTGGTTGAGCGTTTTTATTATAAACGAATGTTGGCTTTTGTCAAACAGTTTGGTATCAATTCAAAACACTTATCACCTGAGTTCCCATCTATAGTTTGAGGTATGATAAACTACATTGACTGGTGTTTTGAATACTGTATGAGTAGGAAGATTTTCGTATTTAAGTGCATAATTCTTCCTGTTTTCAAACTATATTATGTAGCTATAGTAATCAAAAACACTATGGTTGGTGCTGACATAAAAGCAGACATATCAGCAAGACAGAACAGGGACCCAAGAATATACTCATGCATATATATGGTCAATGAATTTATGACAAAGGAGTCAAAAATACAAGGTGGAGAGAAAGGATACTGTCTTCAATAAATGGTATAGAAAAAACTACCCAGCAACATGCTAAAGAAGGAAACTGGACTGTTGCTTCTTCGACAGCTCAGAACAAGAGGGGCGACATCACATTTAAGACCTTCCGCACAGCAAAGGAAACCATCACCAAAATAAAGAGGGACCCGATGAGATGGGAGAAACGTTTGCCATGGTGTATCTGACAAGGTGTTAATACCCCAAATATTTAACGGACACATCAACTCAACAGCACAAGTACAAACATTCAGATTATGAGGTGGGCAGAGGAAACAAATAGCTATTTTACCAGAGAAGTCATACGGGGAGACAAACAGGCGTGTGAACAGATGCTCCGTATCGCTACTCTCCAGGGAGATGCCAGTCAAAAGCACAACGATCTCTCCTCTCACCTGCGAAGGCAGCAAGCAGCTGCAAGCAAGGTGGAGGTGGTGGAGAGACGGGCACGCTGTGTCCTGCCGGTGGGAACAGGCTGGTAGAACCATGTGAAAAACAGCAGGTTTAGAAGTTAAACATAGAACCAGCCTGTCATCTAGCAGTGCACATGGGGTGTAACGCCCAGGAAACCGAAAACAGTACCCTGAGCACAGTCCTGTGTTCTCTGCTGCTGGCTGCAGTGCTGTCCACAACGGCGAAGAGACAGGGACCACCTAGTGCTTGTCAGTTGCCGAGAGTAAGCAAGAAACGGTTCATGGACGAGAGTGATTCGGAAGGCAATCCTGTCCTTTGTGACGGCATGGATGGATCCTGAGAGTGTCATGCTAAGAGAAGGAAATCAGGAGGTAAAATCCGATGCTGACTGTCACCTCTATGTGGAACCAAAGCACATGTAGCTCACGGAGGAGCTGAGGTAGGAGAAGGGGAGATGTGCAGAGGGCAGATTTGTCCCTGTGAGTGAGTGAGGTCTGGGGTTCTAACACAGAGAGGGTGAATCGCGGATGATAGTGTTGTGTGCCGAAAGCTGGGAAGAGATGATCCCTTCAATATTCCCGCTGCAAAAGGAAATCGCAGTTATTTAACATGATGCAGGTGACAGCTAATGCTGCGATGACAATAATTCTGCAATGCCAACGTGAACGAGTAAACACCTGGGCTCCTGAAGCTCAGACAACGCTGTGTGTCAACTACAACTCCACAGAGTCAGAAAAACTCACAACACGATCATAAAAACAAACGATTCAATACAGACGAACCAGAGAGGGAGGCAGGCATTTCACAACGAAGGTGTGAAGGGAGAGACGAAGTGCATCAAAATCGGTTCGACATCATGAACGACGAATAAAACCCTCGTTGATGTACCGTAGTAAACCAGACTGGAGCACTCACCACACCCGCTACTGGCGAGTGGGGCTGCAGACGTGGCCTGTGCTGCTGGGAATGCAACACACACATCACTGTGGGAGGCAGCAAGCGGCTCCTCCCCAAGTCAGGACTTGGAAACTCTTGCCAGCACTGAATTGATTAACCCCAAACTCTACCTGTGTTTAGCTGTTTTCGCAGGTCAATGAAAGGAAGTGTTCATACAGGAGATCACAGTTTCCTAACAGCTTTATTTATAATAGTCTGTAACTGAAATCAACCTAAATGTCCAGCAAATGAGTGGGTCGACAGATGGGCCAGCGCGATCTGAGAGCACGCTCATCATGCATAAATGAGAATAACAACCGGGGCCACAGCGCTGGGGATGGATTTCAAAATAATTACTCCGAGAAAAGGAAGCTGGGGTGGGGGAAGGGAGTTAACACACTGGCTGAATCCACGTCCATAAAGTTCTAGAAAACGCAACCAAATACCTGCTGATCGGAAATCAGAGCCGAGCTTGCCTGAAGGGAAGGTGGGAGAGAAAGGAAATGACAACTTCTGGGCAAATCTGGAAACACAAATGATCCATCTTCGAGTTGTCTAATTAATTAATAATGAAGAAAACCCCCAAACACCTTAACCACAGGATCAGGCTGGAGCAAGGACTAGAGCCATGATAGCACACTCAGAACGGATTAGCCCACGCACATTTCAAGAACCCGACGCAGGACAAAGGTTCTGAAGTACCAGTGACCAAACTCAGGTGGTCCCGACCTAACCTCAGGTCATCGCTTCCCCACCGGGGGGGTCCCTGTGCAGACACTGCCTCCTTCAGGGTGCCCTTGGGTGGGTGGGTGGGGGTGAGTCCAGACATGGTCACAGAGAAAGTGGCCGTGAAGCCAGAGTGAGAAGACCCCCACGAGCAGGAAGGGAGGAGGGCGCCACGGGACGGCTCTGTGCTCACGCGTGCTTCACCCTGCAAATTCCAGCATTCACGGCACATAAATATTTGATGCATTAAATAATTTTACATTCAAAAATTCCCCAATTACAATTGTAAAAACAAACCTCTGACCCCCACTGTGTAAGACTGATGTACCCCCACAGACGGCGGGACTGTTTCAGGTGACTGAATAAACAGAGGCAGAACTGGTTTAACCCAGCGGGGTCACACCCCCGGCAAGAGAACGCCATACCAGCGGCTGGTAGCGGAGTCGTTAACACGATCATGATGGTCTCATTGGGGGTGTATCCACTATCCACGACCCAAGAAAGGGGGGTGCTACGCTGGTGTCGGTAATCTGGGGGTTGCATCACGGCTGAGGGGTGTCCCAATGAACGTCAACACGGCCCGTGAGAACTGAGCTTGACTAGAACGCGCAATTCAATGTCTATTTTACGTTTAGAAAGATCTCAAGCCCGTGACATGGAGGCCTAGACGTGGTTCCCAATAGAAACGGCGGATCCTCGTGCCCTGAGCACAGCACCACGGTGCCAGGTCCAGCACAGGTGGCCAGTTCTCTGGAGAAACATGGATCCCCTCAGAAGGAGCATGATCCATGCAAGAAGAGTCTCGTACATCCAGCGAATGTTACCGCTAACAAGGGAAATCATGAGGCAAAGATCCAGATAATAAACCTCTGGCAAAAGATGGAGACTCTTGACCTGCACAGACAATGCTCACAGCGGACTCACCCACACACTCATGCAGTGGACACACAGAAAGGCAGGGGAGGGGTATTTCAAAGGCCTTACACGAACATATTCCAGAGTATTCCCTAAATCCCACTTTAGACAAACCATACATGTTTTAAAACTTCTTTTTAACATTCAGGAAAACGTGAGTGAAGAGTTGATCTCACTAAGAAGCGAGATGCTCCTTTTTCAGAAGACTGACAACGTCCTTGTCACGCGTGTCTTTTCCACTGGTGCACACAAGTCGCCTGCGGAGGAAGCTGTGTGGAGCCTGGACTCTGTTCCCCAACAATCCTGAGAAACGGGAGGGGCACTGGTAAACCGCCCTTGGCTGTGTGGCTTTAGCTGATGAAGCCAGAGATGGAGATGTGGGTTCGCCATGTGAGCCTGCCTGCTGCACCCCTCGGACAGTGCCTGCAATAACGTCCAGTGTCCAGGAGATGAAACCTGCAGCGCACAGGTGGAGATGCAGACGAAGGAGCCCGGCAGCTCCTGACCCACAGCGGCCAGTCAGGACATCCCTGTGACCAAGCCACACCTCCCTGGCCCCCAGGCCTTGTCCAGAAGCAGCTCTGCCATGCTTGCCCCTGGACATACCCACCAGGCGCCCCCCAAAGGCTTATTCCCGGGGGCTCCCCGGGAGGCCTCATGCCTGGGGACCATCATGGCCGGCTTCTCCTTGACTCCCTTGCAGCTACACGGCTGCTGCGTGACGGCGTCTCCGCTGGCTTCAGCTTCCTGACGGGCCTTGGCCCCACGCTGGCGGCTGGGGTTCTAGTCATCAAGGCCGCTGCCCCTGCATCAGCAGCGAGCTGGCTCCGCTGAGCATCTGGGCGTCTCTGGGTAGCCATGGCAGGCCTGGGAGCTGGCCACCAGGGCCGGAACAGGCTGCCTTCTGCCCGTGCCAGGCCTTGTCTTGCGTGAACCTGAGC
>PVHY01026075.1:0-17682 GCA_004024945.1 Uropsilus gracilis
TCTGTGAAGTTCTTGGCACTCTACCACTAACCTTGGTCAGGCAATTTGAATCTGTCTTCTCTGTTCTAGCTATAGATATTTTTACTCCATCATAGACTTTTAGCTATAGGAATAATATATTTGCTGACTCTACTCAGAATATGCATAATCATAGCATAACCACTAGCACCTCTTTTTTTCTTGCTTATATTTCTGATTAGACAATTTGTGAAGCCATGCCTTTGTGAAACTTCAATTTGTAAGAGTTAATGTAAAATGTCATTAGGTAGGTCTGTTCAGTTGTATAATAAAGGATATAGGTATTGGCCAGTAAGGTCCTAGGTCTGCCTAGATTAAGATTAACTCAAGCACACACATATTCATAGCTTTACCTGATTGTGCTGAGGACAGAGTCTATATATGGCATTTCATTATAGTAAGCTTGATTAGGTTGGGAGTTAAATTCCCCCTTTCCCCTCCCCTCCCATTTCCATTAGATAGGTCAAAAAGATTGACCTGCTCTTGCAGTGCAGCAATGAAACAATTCCCACTATCTTTTGAAGGTCTTTTTTCCTAACATATATTGTGACATATTCACAGAGGGACTTACTTTGTGCTCAATTATTCTTCCAGACTTCTGGTTATGCTGAGTAATGGTGACACTTGAACATTTAACTGCAATCTCATTCATTCAGTAGCTACACAGAAGTAATGACTTAGACCATTTACCTTATTTACTTATGTAAGAATTTATAAGAATTTAGAAATAAATTTAAAAATTAAAAAAAAATAGAAGTAATGACTTCGACTTTCATATACTTTCCCATAAGCCTTTCAAGATTCCGGCTGTGGACATTCGTTATCTTACAATCACACATTATAGAATTTACTTCCTACAATTTCCTTATTCCAAAACACTCGGTACAACACTTTCCCACTGATTGAAACTGAGCAGTTTCACAAACAAATGAAGAATACTGATTGTTAGCGAAAGTAGAAGCAATATAGCACATTTTCACTTCCAGATTCAGATTTCTCACTGAAAGCATTTCTAACACCTTCTTAAGAGGTATCATCATTCTCTCAAAGAGATGTCTGCATGTTCAGGATCACCGCAGCATTTTCCTAGTAACCAAGGCATGAAAGTCAATGGAGAGTCCATTGATCAGTCAAAAATGAAGAAAATGTGACAGAGATATATAGATAGACATGTATATGAAATAGTCATAAAAAGAAGGTAGATCTACCATTTACCACAGTATGGATGTAACTAGGACGTTACGCTAGAGGAAATAAGCAAGCTAGACAAAGACAAATACTGCATGATCTCCTTTGTATTTGCAATCTGGAGTCATAGATACAGTGAGTAGAATTGTGATTGTCAGGGACTAGGGTAGAGGGAAAATGGGGAGATACCCAAAGGCTACAATTGACTTTCAACTTGGAGGAGCTCTAATGGACAATATGGTGACTAGAGCTAATAGTTCTGTATTTATTGGATATTGAATGTTACTAGCAGAATGGACTTCAAATATTATCACCGCAAAAATGTGAAACAGGTAATTGTGAAAGAAAAAAAATGCTGATCTGTTGGAAGTTAATATACTGCATATGACTTGATATTTTATGGTCTTAGATTTAAAAAAATGGTCTTTTTGTCTCTCACTGGTTTTAATAGAAATTATTAGCCTTCACTTGATAAGATAAGGAGTGAAAGAATAACTGCCCCAACCCCCTGACAAGTTTGATTTTGCACACAATAAATGTATAAAAAAACTGATAAATCTTTTACAATCTTTATGTATTTTCTTATAACTCATTAGAGTGAAACATAAAATTTTGTTCAACTGATATTAAATAAACCATGAATTGTTTATGTAGCTGAGAAATTATATATAAAAGGATATTATAGGTCCTCATAAACTGACAGGAAAATGTGATTGATTAGTTATAGCTTTGGAAGGATAAAAGAACTGTTGGAGATCATCTTTGAAATATATATCCTGTCTCACTGAACTGCATAATTTACAACAACAATGTATGATGATACCATTTTTTTTTAATTAGTGTGTACATTAGGTTTTTATGCACATGTAGGGATTATTACCAAAGGTATTACATATAAAATATACCCATCATCTAAAGTATTTTTCTTACATATTTTAAGAACATTACTATATATGTAGCTGATCTATTATTTTTCTGTTTTCTTTAAATAAACTTCACTTTAGAACAGATTTTCTGTACATAAAAGTTGAGAGAATATAGGTCATTCCTATATATCCATGCACACTGTAGGGTGAACGACTTGGTCAGGCATTTTTCTCCATTAGTCTTTAAGACTGGCACCTATGGTATTGCTCCCTCCCCATGATGGTACTTGGCTAATTCAGTGGGTGTGCACATTTGTTAGTAGGCACGCCTAGGCCAGGGAACAAAGGATAAAAGTGTGATGTCACCCCAGTGGGGGAGAGCATGAAAAAACACGAGAGAGAACCCAGAGAAAAAGCCTGAAGCTGGGAGCTCACATGCTTTCCAGCCTCCCTGACCCTGACCCTGACCCTGACCCTGCCTGGTGTGCCTGTGTAACTGCTAAACCTATACATGTTGGGATTCGTGCACTACAACTGGCATCACAACGGGATGGTTTGCCCCAACACCAAGATTCTCCCTATTACTATTACTAATACTGTGACTTTATTATACATTATCATATTGACCCATTAGTAACTATGCCCATAATTTATTTCCTTAGTTTTAACCTTGTATCCCTTTTCTTGTTTTGGATCTCATTAAGTATAGCATATTACACCTGGTGATCATTAGGCTTCCTCTTGGCTATGCAAGTGTATCATAAGTTCCCTGATTTTGATGACCTTGCAGTTTGGAACCTTACTAGTTAGGTATTCTTATGAATGTCTGTGCATTGGGATTTATCTGATTTTTTTCTTCATGAGCTAAGGCTTACCTGTTTCTGTAAGAAAGACCAGAAGTAAAATGCCCTTTTCTTCACATCGAATTAGGGGGTGAATGCTACTAAGATGAGACTTCCTATGGATGTTCATCCTCATCACCTGGGCATGATGGTGCTGGTAGGACTCTCTCCACTACCAAGTTAGTTCCTTTTCTCTTTCTACACTCTAAGCTTTGAAAGGAATCGATATACTAGCTAGCTAGAGCTGCCATAACAAAGTACTAGTAACTGCATGGCTAAACATCAGTAAATATATCGCAATTCTGGGCTTGAGAAAGTCTCAGATTGAGGTGCCAGCTGTCTTGTCACCTTTGGAGGGTTTTGCAGGAAACTTCTCCCATGTCTTTCCTCTAATTTCTGTGGTTGTCTGATGCGTTTGGAGTTGTTTTGTGCACGTCACCTGATTTCCACTTGGTGTTTGCCTTGCATTTGTCGTTGTCCAAGTTTCCCTGTGTTAGAAAGACACTCACCAAGGGTCCTTGGGGCCCTCCCTACCCCACTGTCATCTCATCTTGACTACTTATATCAGCAAGTAAACTATTGCCAAATAAAGTCAAATTATGAGTTTATTGGGAACTAGAGCTTCAACATATGAGGCTTTGGGGGATGCATTTGAATCCATAACAGTTGCTATGCACAGTATATAATTAAAGGGTAGGAATTCATAGTCAACTTCATTTATTTACATTAGTGTGAACTGGCTGAGGTTTACTTGCTATGCTGGTTTATAATTCAATGTTACTTTATTCTGGTCCTCAGCTTTCACAATTTCGAGGTCTTTCACTTGACTCCTATTAGTACCCATGCTCCCTTTAGCATCTATCAGCACAGTTTGTATTTTTATTTTAAGGAGTATTAGCATTTCCTTACAAAATCCTCCAGTTTCCTCTTGTTTACTACCTGCTTCAGTGTTAGAAGGAATCATTTTCTCAAGGATTCGATGAGACTTGGGCATTTGATTGCAGAATGTGTATTAGCAACCAAATTCAGGACCCCAGGTGTGATCATTGCCATTGAGTTATTTTCTAGGTCTTCTCGGTTGACACAGGATGAAGATATGCATGTATATGCATAGGGGAAATGAGTTGGTCAGGTAGTTTTCTGCCATTAGCCTTTATGAGCAGCACCTGTGGTATTGTGCCTTCCCCATAATTTACCTACCTGGCTCAAGGGTGTGTGCATGCATAACTGGGCACATCTGGCAAGGAGAATTAAAGAGGACAGCAGGAGAAAGAGCTCAGAGAAGGAGCATGAAATTCCAGGTCTCCCGGGTGGCGTGGCTCGCCTGCCTCCCAGGTCCCCTGCCAGGCCTGTGCCTGCCTCTTTGCTTGGCAATCTCCCTACCTGCTAAGCCTGTGCGCCCAGTTACCTGAGAGAACTTTAAAGCCTGTAGAATCCCCCAAGGGCTCTGACATTCTTCTTTACCCAATAGAACTGATGATGAACCTACCTGGATTGGGATGGATGCCGCACAATACACTATCCAGGAAACCCTGTATAGAAACTCATCTATGTTTATTTCCACATGTAATCATGAATCTATAATAAGCTACATGAATTCATAACGAATGTATCCAGTTGTATTATACTACCATGAGGATCATTCTAGCCTCTTCCTTTTTGCCCATTTGTAATGTCCTAGTGAAAAAACTGGCACTACTCACCCTGCTGTCCTATAAGTGTTCAATTCTAATATACATTTATAGCACTTTTTCATTTACTTTTGATCTACAGAATTATTAAAGTATTTATAAACTAGTCATAAATATTTAAATATGCAGACATTTCACACACAGAGGCTTGTATTTCCTAGGAATTGCTGTAGACTGAATGATAAAATGTCATTTCTGCTGTGCCTCACTGTTAATGAGGACAGTGTCATTACTGAAATGCAACAGACTTTCTGTTAATCTAATAGGCTAATATGTGCATTAGATCAATTACAATAAATGACAGAAACACCAACTTTATATTTTCTTGGCATTGTAAACTATAATTTATATTTAATGTATATGTAGTCTCTCTCTTCAGAATGTGTGTATATATACACAAACAATTATTCCACATATACTTAAGTTTATAATAAGAGCTTCATTATGAACACTTCAGAAATAGTGAAATAATTATAGGGTTAAGATGATTTGAAATGCAAATGAAATATTAAGGCAAAAGCTAAAAAGTTTTTTCAATATATCCAGTCTTTGGTTATGCAAGAGGAAAGAAATGACTGATGTCAGAGTTTCTACTGGTTAAATTCCAGGGATCACAAACTTGTCAAAAGGTAAAATTTTTCTCTTCACTTCTATGCAAAATCAAAGTTTGCCTGTCCTTAATATACTATATAAAGTGTAATATTAGTAATTTTCTTTTCTTTCTTTTTTTTTTTTTTTGGTTATATATTTGGATATAACCTCAGCGTACTGTTAGCTTCAAGGCAAAGAAAAGTAATTGAATGGGAATGGGTAAAACCTTATCTCTAATGCCACTTTTTTCCTTCTATTACTCTTTTGTTACCAAACATGAACAAGTCTCCCAGTCCATGAGGACTGGATACTTTTTCATTTGTTTTTATGGTAATTCTAACAGGATCAGGCTGTTTGAACCCATTATGTTTGAGTGAAATCTAAATAGTGATAAAACTGTTTTCTTATTAATTACTCAATCACTCAGATCCTAGAGTATTTTTTGGCTATGGTTTACATTCAGTAACTGCTTTTTAAAAATAAGGGAAGGAGCCGTGAATATGCATCGTTATAAACTAGCAAAGCATCAAAAATTGCTGGGCCAGAGGTGCCCTCTGGTGGCTAGAAGTCATCAGTATCGCCTTTATCTTGATCCAAGTCATTGACCTTCCGGCTTGTTTTGTGTTTAGTACTTTCTTACTTAATCATACAACTATCCCAAAGCAAACTTAAGAAACCCTAGTACAATACTAGCAATGTAAGAACACTATCTATGTATAAATCACTTTGTAGTTTTCTAAAAATTAGGGACATATATAGATATACCAGTATGGTCTTTCAGAGAAATTAACCAATTAGATGATGACTGACGATGATGATGATGATGATGGTGATGATGATGAAGAGGAGGAGGAGGATGAAGATAACAACAGTAACAGCAAAACTAATAATAATGATGGCTTTTCCAGTTATGAAGGCAAAGAAGTCCTAACTCTGCTATCTGCAAGCTGGAGAACCAAGGAAGTAGGTGCTAATTCAAATAAAAAAAAAAATCTGAAAAACTTTGGAGCTAAGAGTACAAGTCCCAATCTAAATCCAAGTCCCAAGAATTGTGGGTCTGAGGATTACAAACCTGAAGGCTTAACCATCAGGAATGTTCATATCTGCTGGAAGAAGTTGGTATCCTAGCTCAAGCAGGCAGCAAATTTTCTTATAGTTTAGTGTGGATGAGTTGTTTAAGATCTTTATTAGGGAGTAGCAAGGAACTCTGAACAGTGGAAAGAAGTTGAATGAGTTATCAGATTAATAAATTATTATTTTCCAATAAACCTATATGATTTCATGGGTAGTACACCTTTCTTATAATAACAAATTATTTCTAAATTACCCTTCTGTTCCATGTATCATGGCTGCTATTTATTTTATTTACACATAGTCTAATATTTACTATCATTATTTTAAACAAATTGTTATCATTTGAACCAATGAGTAGTATGAAAAAAATTCCTATTTTATCATAATTTATTGATTTCTTTTTTAATGTTCTTCCTTTTTTATTATGTATATCTGAGTGTTTTCTTTCTTTAAAAAATGAAGACATTGTTTTAGAACATTTTAGTTCACAATGTCACTGAGAGGAAGGTTCAAAGTGAGTCTATCTTCAAAAATTTCTTAAAAGATAGGTCTCCTAGCAGCACAGTTTCTCAATTTCTTTAAAAAGTTTGGTTTAGAGCAGTTGTAGGTCCAAATTGATCTAGCTCACTTTTTCTAATATCCTAGGAAATCTCTTCCAGATTGATGCATTTGAGCCTGTCTTCTGCCTTGTGTGTACCATGGTGAGACTGTATATAAACAGTAACATCCTAAGACATGGGCTCTTTCATGGAAAAAAGTCTATAGAATCATTAGATTAATGTCTAGTCCTGACTCAAGTCTAGTTACTTGATTTTTATATTAATAGGTTCATTTATTCTCTGGGCCTTTACTTTTCAAAAAAATAGTAAGTAAACTGTGAAAATCATTGAGTCTATATAAAATACAGGTTCTTATCTCTCTGGAAGGAAGCTGCTTTAGACTGAACAGTAATCCTCCCTCACACTCACAAAGACAAGTGATTAAACTCTCCATTGATTATATTTGGAGATCAGGATGATTATAAAGCACTGAAGGTAAAATGAGTTAATACAAGTAGGATCTTAACCCTACAGGATTTGTGTCCTTGTAAGAAGAGTTAGGAGGGAGATCTTTTTCTTCACATGCGCTTATAGAGAAAAAAAGTCATGAAAAAGACACATAGAGAGTTGGCCAACTATGAAAGAAGAAACTATGAAAGAAGAAACTCTCAGAGACACTTGAAATTTTGGACTTGTAATCACCTTAACAGTGTAAAAGTAAATTTCTGAAGGTTAAGTTACACTGTGGCATTATGTTGTGGTAGCCCTAGCCTACTAATACAGAAGCTCTGCATAAGGTATATCATTGAAAGAAAGGTCAAACTAAACAGAAAATTAAGATTTATAATAAAAAAAATATAGCTAAATATTGTCTGAAGCTAGACAAGGGATTTAATTTTTAAAATATCCTATTCTGAGTAGGGTGGGGAAGGGGGAAAATAAAGTAAAATAAAATAAAATCTTCTTTTTTAAGACAGAAGCCAAAATATCTAATTTATTGGGAATGTAGAGATGATTAAGTGATTAGAAAAGATAATTTGAGGAAATATTTTGTGAACTGCAAAGAATTATATAAATATCCTGGTTTGCCCCACCCAGACTGGGAATCCTCTGTTTCAGAGACAAAAATATCTCTTTGGAGACTAGCTCAGATCTCATAGCTCATTTGGGGCAGGAAGTCCTACCCAAGTCTTTCATATTAAGAAGATAAATACTCCAATTGAATCTAAACAATTTCCTTCCACAAATGCTTTGAGGTCAAGTGTCTGAAAGACTTTCTTTTTAAACTAATAATTTTTAGGAAGAAAATATATGAGGGCAACATTCCCACTGAGTCTCCTCCCCCTCTAATGTATAAAGGTATAATTGATAAATACAGAGACATTTAAAGCTTATAATGTCATGACTTGATGCACAAGTACACTAGAAGGTAAGATGGGCAAGAGTGAGATAATTAACATATATATGATCTCAAATAGTTACCTCTGTGTGTGTGTGTTAAGATCTCTTAAAATCTACTTACAGCAACTTTCAAATACACAATACCATTATGTTAAATAGTTATGATGCATTAAATCCTCAGAGTTCACTTTCAGTTGTTGGTAAAGATGAAGAGAGAAAAAGCACAGGAATAGTCCAAAGCATCAATTTAAGGAGAGAAATCTATTACCTATTTACTAACCCACAAATAGCAAATAAGTAGGTCCTTTATGCAATTCTTATACAACACTTTACTCCTGTCTTTAAATATATATTTTTAAAATGTGTTTTGGTATTGTTATACTTTTAACAGGTTACTCTTCAGTGTGATTCATTTAGAAGACTGATTTTTTTTAACTTAAAAATAATTAAGATAAATTTATTTTCGAACACATGATTTTCTCTAGGGTCTTTACTGAAAAGTCACCCTTTATTGTTACCAAGGACACTAAAATTTGCTGGTTGACTGGTTACTCATTTCTTTTCTAATGAAAAGAGACAGCATAGATATTTCCTGAAAATGAATCAATGTGAATGGAAATAACAGTTTGAAGGCTTTCTGTTAAACTATTTAGAATATGACTGAGATCAAACAAGATTACATAGCAATATTAGTATAAATGTGTTTAAAAGGACCTCACATTATGCCTTTAACATAATTTAATCTGCTGTTCATGCCAATAAAGAGAATGAAAATCTAACTGTATAATTGGGCTATCCTTGTACTATTATAGAAAATAGGGTGAAATATCTTGCATTAATTTTTATAATTATTTATAAAAATAATTTTTATTTCAATGATCAATGCAAATGCAATTTTTATTTAAAAGTTCAGATATCAGAAAATCATGAGAAATGACTAGTGACTTTAATGATGGTATTCTTAGGAGTGAAATTCTCTATTATTTTAGAGAAAGAAAATGATCTTTGAAAGCTATATTAAATTGGAACCAACACTACAAATAATTCTGTATGCTATGTTATCTGTCTTTGATGGTTTAAACATAGGAGGCATGGCTCAAACATGAAAGATGATCAATGAAAGAAGGAAAAGGTTTCTAATTTTGTTATTATTTAAAAATTAAAGAAAATAAACCTCCACTTAAATATATCCCTACTTTAAAACAACTTAAGTAACTTATTTGAAAACAACTTTAAGTAACATACTTTTGTTAGAAAAGTTATAGATACTCCAATATTAATAAAATAAAAATTCATATGATCACGTGTCACTTTGGTTAGGCTGCAGTTCTCAGTTATCCATCAAACAATAGTCTAGGTGCTTTATTGCTATGAAGATATCTTCTAGATGTGATTAAAGTACATAATCAGTTGACTTTAAGGACAGGAGATTATTCTAGAGAAATATGAGTGTGTCTGATTTAATCTGTTGAAAAGTCTTGAAAGAAAAGCTGAGGCTTGCCTTAGAATTCCCCAAGAAGCATTTCCTCTTGGGAGCAGTAACTTCACCATGTGCTTAAGCATTTCAGTTTGGCCTTCTTGACATCCTCTCCAACAATTTTCGTGGTGTCCTGTGAGCTCCGACAGTTGCCTAAGTTAATTTGTTATAATAAATACAGTTTCTGCTTTTTGATTAAACACTGATAAAAGTGTGGCTGCAATTCATGGCACAGAATATAAAGGATGACTTTTTGAATTCTGGGTTTTCTGGAATTGTTTCCTAATCATAGATTGATTTATAGGCAATAATGATTCTATCTCCAGTAGTAAAGGGATTTTTTTCCCTGCCAATTCATGGCCTGAGTTGGCAACAAAAATAGGCAAAATATTGCACTGGATATTCCTAATCCAATACTTCTAAGGTGAGATACTGAGTAGCGTTGTAGTTTATATCTTTGGATATTTTAGTCAAGATGAAAATTGAGTGGGATGGATTGCTCCTAACTCTGATGGAAAAAGTAGAGAAAGAAAAGGATGGGTTCAGTTCTTCAATATTGAAGGCCTAGATTTAAAGTTTTTTTTCCTTAAAAATATAAACTTATTAACAGAGAAAACACACATACATAAAATTAATTTTAACATTTTATCTAACTTTTATAAGATACAAATGCAAGAATTTAAATAATTAGGAATCATTTATTAGGAATCATTTTGGTTAAACATATGTTTTAATTGTCATAGTTGGACATATATGTAGCATCAATATTAGCTTGTCTAACCAGTAAAACCAGAAGAGAAGGCTTAGAAAATTTCAATTATTTTGGCTTTTATTTAAAAAGTAAGCAAAGTCTTCCATAAATTGGAATATTTTCCAGTATTTTAAATAATTTTATTAGCTTTAAATTTTGATAAAATCAGAGAAAGAATATTATTAAATCAGTTTAATTTCTAAGAATTAACCTTTGATTAAATGTATTACTTGATTTTTTTCTCTTTTTTAATGATACACAGAAATTATTGAAGGACACTTAATCACTTTAAAGCAATAAATACCTTACCATCCTTATTTTGAAACCTCATAAACAAAGACACAAAACTAACTAAAATTAAAAGGCCTTTATTATTGTATCTTAACTTTGCCCCTGTTAAATTGTAAGTAAATTTAAAATAGTCGGGTTTTTTTTGTCCTTTGGAAAATTTTCAGCTCTGTATCTTAAATTTACATAAGCTCTTTTTAATCACAGTAAACCAATTATCATAAGTGCACATGTAGATTTTAAGAGATCTTAGAAGATTATTTTTAAATTATCTCCTCATTTTTGTCAATTTTCCTGGGTGAGATATTTCTAGAGAGAGCACAGATAGATTTTATAACCATTTGAAAAGATTGACCATGTGTAGCAGAACAATGTTAGAGAACTACAGAGGTTTAAAACTGTAGTAGAATTACAACTTTCTCAATATGGGCACAGTGATCCCAAATTATCTTTAGTGAAAAACTATTTGTAAACCGTTGTAAGAATTTGTATTACAGTGTGAGAACTTGTAATAGAAAATAGAAGTGATTTATGAGGTAAATGAAGTCTAGATGTGGAATACATAGAGTCAAAGATTGAAAGATTCATACTTTGGCACATTTCAATGAGTTTACATCAGAATTTACATTAAAAAGACAAAAGTACCTAAAAACTAATTTGAACAAGATGGTGAAAGGTCTATATGATAAAAACTATAATAATGATGAAAATTATTGATGACAACAATAAATTGATATTTCACACTCATAAGTTGAAAAAATTATTATTATTGCTAAAATGCCCACTACTACCCAAAGCAATATGAATTTCAATGCCATCCCTATCAAAATTCTAATCATATTTTTCATAAAAATAGAATAAATAAAGCCTAAACCACAAATGACCCAGAATAGCCAAAGCAACCTTGAGAAAGACAAAGTTGGAGGTATTAAATTCTTTATTTCAAATTATATTATGAATCTAGAGTAATCAAAATGATATGGTGCCGCCATAAAAGCAAATACATGCATAAATAGAACAGAATAATGAATTCAGAATTAAACTCATACATATATGGTCAATTAATTTATGACAAAGAACCCGAGAATATACATGGGAAATATTAAAGATACTCTTCAAATTCAAACTTAGTTTGGAATTAAGACCTGGACTTTCTTCCCTGGGAAGATCAGCATATTTCTCCTTTATCCTTACTCTCAAAGTATATCTCCTTTGTGGCCCAATTCAAAAGTTTACATTTTTACTAGTCTCCCTCTTTGTCAAAATCTGGAAATTCATTTTTATTCCTCTTTAGATGTGCAAATATTTTGAAAACCTTTTACTCCTACTCCTAGCAACTTAGAACAAAATTTTGAAAGAGAAAAGTGGTTGACAAGTATGAGAACACCCTGGTGTCCTATATTTTCCCAGATCTTGCCTTTTAAATTCTCTCATGACTTGTTAGGCCTCCAATGTATTGAACAATGTTTTAAATATATCTTGTTTAGCTTTTCCTGCTATTCTCAGTAGGAGTATTTGTCCTGATTATCTACTGTGCCATTAGCTAAAGTTGAACTCCCATTATATTTATATTGAAGTGCCATTTGTGTATTTGAAACATAAAACTTAATTCTGCATTTATAGTAATTATAGAAACCTTCCACTAAAATAACAACTAAATAGTATGTATAAAAGTTAGGCAAATAGAGCAATGCCATTAAAGGATATGCCAATTACTGATGTCTGGGAATAGCAAAAAAATGGAATGATTTCTATTAATAGCATAGTACCATGTAAGAAACCAGAGTTTTCATTCTCCTACTCATATCCAATTTTTTGACACACAGAGATTCCCATCTCCCTTAACAGTAAGTCATCTTCAGTGATAGGATAGACTCAATTTCTGTAATAACTGAGTTTCAATGTTTTGCCTTTTTACTCTTTCAGTAAATACTAAAGTCCACAATCTGTCGGATTGTTTATAAATGTTAGTGACTCAATGGCTGATCTCTAAGTGCTCACCTGCCTTCTAAGATAGAAAAGAAGCAAGCTGTGCATGTCCCAAGTGTAACCATGGAATCATGAGAAAGAAACACAAGTCACGTGGTATTGGCATGATTGACTTGCTCCTGGGATTGGAATTTACTGAAAGTTTCTCGGGGAATCTGGAGTTGAATATTTAATAAAAACTTGTCAGATAAAGAAGAGAAGAAAGTCTATTCAGAGTGACAGAGGAAATTCTTTAGAGAGAAATGAGCTTGAGTAAATGCAAGGAAGTATGAAACTTCAGGGTTTGGTTGGGTAACTAGAAAGAGTCAATTAACACAGATATAATAACTGAGAAATGGACTAGGAAGATAAGCTTGTTAGGGAGAAAAACAAGATGAGATCAAAAAGGAAGATAAAATACTTTGTCTATTCACTATAGTCAATAACAACAAAAATCTCTGATGAGGTTAGAGAGTACATGAATGTATTTGTTTTTTTGTTTTTTTGTTTTTTTTCAAAGCTGAGAGGCCATTTATTGGGTTTCAAGCTCATCATTGATGCTGTTGGTTAAGTCAACATTCACTGTTATATTTACCAAAATTTTGAATATATATATTGCTCTTCATTTTGTTATGAATTTTCATGTTTCCTCAGAAAATTACTACCTGATATCTAGAGACTTACCCTTGGGATTTTCAGTAGTTTTAGTCTGTTAGCATTATTTTTTGGAAATGTCTTTTTTTTTAAATTTTTTTCAATCTTTAATATAATTTTAAAAACCCACAGCCTATTCTAACACATAAAGCATTGTTTATGACATGGATGGACTTAGAAGAAATCATATTAGCAGAAACAAGTCAAAAAGAAAAAGACAGAAACTAAATGGTTTCATTATTATATGGGCCATGGGAAAGATAAACAAAAAGCCATGAAGAAAAGTCAAAACAAGCCAACAACCAAATTAAAGTACACAACTGGGGGGTGGGGGGGAGGTGAGACAGGGTAGGAATGGTCAGGGAGGGGAGGGATGAACCCCAGAGATCACAAAGATGTGAAATTTATATATAAACAAATTATTTAATATTAAAGTAAATAATAATTAAAGTCAAAACAATGTTTAATAATACAAAAATAACTGAATGCACTTGCTCTTATCTAAGGTCACGTTAATGAAGCAAGAAAAAATGATTTATATTCAGGATGAGAATTAGGGCCTTGTCAAAATGGGGTTTCTGCAAGATGGAGTATGAAATTATAAAATTTATTTTTCACTGATCAAAAGTCAGTGAAAAACTTTTGATCAAAGCTGCAGTTATCGGGGGCTGTGCGTGCCCTGACTGGCACGAGCCCACAGCTGCTGCAGGCCTCCGGTTGGCAGCCACATTAGTTGCGCACCCACCCAGCACCCTCTGCCGGCAAGCTGGCGGGTAAGAAGACTTCGGGGGCTTGTTAGGGAGACCCCCAACTGGCTCTGGGTGTGAGACAGCCACGGGCCCTGGGAGGTCCTCAGGGGAGTTGCCATAGCTCCAACAAGAGGTTGCTCCACCCCCACAGACACTGTGCTCCACCAGCCCTCATTTGCAAGGGGTGGGGCGGGGCTAGGTGCTGGGAAGGTCCAGCCAGCTTGGCCTGTGGGGGGCTGTTCGTGCCCTGATTGGCATGCACCCACAGTTACCAGCTGGCCTCCAATATTGCACCCACCAATAGTATCCACCGAGCACCCTCTGCGGTAAGAGGACTTCAGGGACTGGTCAGGGAGACCTGGACCAGACCAGCGCAGGCAAGAAAAGACTCAGGGTCAGGGAAATGTACGTGTGTGTGTGTGTGTGTGTGTGTGTGTCTGTGTGTGTGTGTGTGTGGTCTTGCCAGTTCACTCTCACTCTACTTAGTCCTCAGGAGGAATAAGAATAATAAACTTTGCAAACAGCGACACAGAACGCGTGAGGGACCGATAAGCGCCCTGCCAATACAGCTGGGCGGACGCAGAAGGACGCAGGAGGACTATCGCAGAACATAATGGACTGGAGAGACAACCATGAAGACCTATCACAAAATCGTGCCTACAGACTCGTCAGGAATGGATGAACCAAGACCCCACCTTGGGATAGGCCACCCAAGAAAATAAGGAGTCCCTCCCCACACCAGGCGCGGGGGAGAGGAAGCCCACAGAGTTGGGGAACTGGCTCCACAACAGATCTGCAAAGGGAGAGAGTGGAGATCATCCACAAAGGCCATGGGTGGAGGCCTACCCTCTCTGAGAAACCTCATCATAGGAAACGACTGGGAGCAAGGACCCCCAAGCCAGAAGGCAAAGCTGCGGGGTGAAGAGGCAAAGGATCTATGGGGAGAATAGACTGGAACGGGCAGCCAGTAATGAGAAGACATGGTTAAACGTCCAACCAGCACGCACAGGCTGCCCAGCGCAGAGCTAAGACTCCAGTCCTTCACGCACAGAAGGCTGTGCACCAGGAACACTGTCCCTCACCTATCAAACAGACACAACCACAGAGAAGGAAGAGAGACCTATGGGCTGAACATAAATCATCAAACAAGGAGAAGGGAGTCTGAGTGAAGGATGGACCATGGAGGGGGGAGGGGGGCAGGAAGGCATCCTAGCAACCATTTATTTATGGAGGAAATTTAAAAAAAAGAATTAAAAAAAAAGTTGCAATTATCAGCTCTTCACCTGGAGTTGAACATACATATTTCTTCATTTAATATTGGAGATACATTACAAGACAAGAAATTAAATGTCTGTATTGTTGACTATAATTCATATTTGTCATTTATGAAGCATATATCTTAAATCTGTATATTATAAACTTTTATTTAGAACAAAAGAATTTAACTCAAGTTTTTTCCATAAGTAAACAAAACAATTTGGTTAGCAGATGGCAATTATTCTTCTACTCAAACACCTTCAGAATCAAGCTACTTTTTTGTTATCTACTGAAATGAGGGACTGGGAATTATCAGTTAGGAGCTCACATACTGTAACAAGATACTAGCAGATTCACCTGAATATTCTTCTTTTTTTTTTTTTTTTAGGCTAGGTCTCGCTATTTTTGCCCATGGAACCGCAGGCTCTCATTGCCCGGGATACCACAGACTCAAGTGATTCCCAGTCTCAGCTTCCCAGGTAGCTGGGATTATAGGCGCGCGCCACCACGCCCAGCTATTTTTTTGGAACTAGGTCTCTCTACGGGCCCCAGGCAGGACTCGAAACGCGATCCCTAGCCCCGGCTGCTTCATAGGCTGAAGCTTACAGGCACGAGCCACCGTGCCCGGCCCATCACATGAATATTCTTAAAGCTCACTTTTCCTAATATTAATAACAGCTGTAATCTAATGTTTGAGGTGCTGGCAGATTCATCTAAATATTCTTAAAACTCATTTTTCCTAAATATTATCTTAATAACAGCAAAGACTGGGTCTCAATTTGTGGATATCATTGTTTCAATTTTTGTATAATCATAAATTAACCAGGAACAGAACCAGAAAAGAGGTAAATAGATTAAAAAATTTTATATTACAATAATGAAAAAAATCTTTTGATACTTGGTTCTCAAGCTTCACCAAATATATTTAAAACTAATATTTATAACTTTTATAAAATCAGAAATTTTGAAGAATCTCTTATATATATCCTCTGAATTCTCACTATTAAATATGTAGCCCTCTTTTTTTCTTCATCAATAAAATATAAACGTTTGACACTGACAGAAACCTAGCTAAAAAATTCCCATATTTTCATGTTTTAAATAACAAAAGTTACAAGAAACTACTAATTTAGAAAATTACATAGCCTTCACTTCTCTTACTGGGAATATTTATGAAAAAGTGTTATTTTAATGGATTCTTGTTTATCCTGAGTCAAAAAAATTTAAGTATATCTTTAAAAAGTATAGTGAAAATGGTATCTAATGAAGACATTGGGAAAAACATTAATATTTACCAGCTCTTGAAAAAAATGTGACCAGAAACCTGAAATTTTAATTCTATCATGTATTATTTTGTTTTAAAGAATGCTCACCAAAAAAAAAAAAATGAATACCTAGAATATTCAGTAATAACAGCTACTGAAAAGATTATATAATCTTATTACCATTCATTGATTTTTAGAACTCTAAAATGTTTGTCTTTAAACTTTTTTTTTGTTTGTTTTATAAGTGTTTTTCCTGGTAAAGCATTGCCAACTTCCTCATTCCATATTCCTGGAAGTTCCATTTCACCACATTTGTTTAAAGGCCTGGGGTAATAATTAATCAGCCTTCTGCTTTAGAATTCCTTTGCAACAGTGACTGCTGGGTCAGATTGGACCATTTAAAAGCCATTGCCAAAATGCAAAGAAAAGGTGTTAGTTTAAACCTGAACTGTAGTATGGAGAATCAAGACTTCATCATCTTCTGAAGTACAATCAATGAAATGACTTACGCTGGGTGTGAAGATAAGAATGGATATTGCACATTCTCCCCTGGGTTTGCCTTCAACACGAGAGCTCTAATCAGGAGTGATATCTTAAGACAATATCCATCCACAGAAACCAAACTAGTGAGATACTGGTGCAAAGTCCCTTAACATGTGCCACCTGGGCAGGACTCAAGGGGAACAAGGCGAGCACCACACGCATTGAACTGGGAGAACCAACAAAATATGACCCCTATAATGTCACCGAGGAAATGTGAACAAAAACTTGGCATGGAAAAGCTGTCAATAAGGGTACTGCACACCTTCTTTGTTTAGAGGGAAGATACCACGGAAAGCCGGGCATGGTGGCTCATGCCTGTAATCATCAGCCTGCGAAGCAGCTGAGGCTAGGGAACATGGTCTGAGTCCTGCTCGGGACAACACAGCGAGACCTAGCCCCAAATAGCTTGGCGTGGTGGCACATGCCTGTAATCCCAGCTACATGGGACGCTGAGGCAGGGGATTGCTTGAGTCTGTGGTACCACTGGCAAAAATAGCAAGACCTAGACTCCTCCGCCCCC
>PVHY01026076.1:0-17685 GCA_004024945.1 Uropsilus gracilis
GGGTATATAAAGGGTGTGCAAACAAAGAGGAGGATTCGATTTAATTCTAGGCGATTGGATTGGGATTCCAATATGGAGAGGAGATGGGAATCGGCCATCTTGTAAAGATGTGAGCCATGTGAGCTTGGCCAGGTGGCCACCGAGGGCCTGCAACCCTCGGCTGGCCCAGGCTGGCAGCATGTGTGCTGAATGCAGTTAAAGAGTTTGCAGACTTGAACTCCGTGTTGGAGTTTGTTTTGCTGAGTTTAACTTGTGTCTGCGAGAGGCTGTGCAAAAGTTAAGCCTGAGAAGAAAGTGAACTTTGCTGGTTCAGCACCATGGAGTTCCTGCTACCTGACGTAACAAGGAGAAGACAGCGTGGAAGACAACGAGGAGCATTTAAAAGAACAAGTCTTCAAGCGTCTGGAGATGGACTCTGACTGGACATTGGTGAGACGATTAGGACTGAGAGACTGAGGATATTTGGGGCAATCTGGGAAAGGACTTTGGACAATGCTGGGAAAGGTTTTAGACAATGTTAAAGTATTCTGAGTCTTACATATTTTTTTGTAATTATTAGGATAATTAGAAATCACTTTGTTAGAAATAAATTAGTCTGCACTGCACTGATAGTCTTACATTGGTTTGGTATTTTGGTTGAGAAGGCTGGGGATGGTGGTAAGAACCCACGAATAAAAAGTTTAAACTGTGTTTTAAAGTTTTTCTTTTCTGCAGTTTTTGGAGCTGAAAGCAGAGAGCAGCTGGCTGGCTTTTGCATATCAATGGTAAAGGTGATCAGTGAAAATGCTAATGAAGAGTGTGTAGCCTGCTTTGTAGAGAGTAGCAGGCAAATAAGAGTATCCAGTTAAGGTTAAAGGTAATTACAAAGGAACTGCTTGTAGCCTGCTTTGGAGAAAGAAGCAAGCAGATAGGGGTAAACAACTAAGTAAAGTCAGAAAGTCTCATTATACCCTGTTTCATAGAGATGTTGAGTAACTTGCCCAAAGCCACTAGAAGTGCTTGTGTCCAAAGTCCGTGAGGCGCTCAGTCTACACTACCCCGCCTCAGAGGAAAGGGACGAGGAAGGAGACCCACCTTCCGCTCCCGCCTCACCTCCCCGCTCTCGGGCCCAGGTGTGCCTGGTAAGTGCGGCCCTGCTGCAGGCGCATTCGGGGCGCAAACCTGTTCACCTAAATGAACGCAAACGCAAATAGATGTAACTTTCCACAGCTCAAGTTTCAAGTATTGCCAACCCCGGAAAAGCTGACTGACCCAGCCGGCCCGGCGTTCGGCGCCCGAGCCCTCCGGAGCCCGGGGCGAGGGAGGAAGCGGCTCCGGATGGAGAGTGGAGCGACTGTCGGAGAAGGGGAGGCAGCCTTTCCTCCCGGGGGAGCAGAGGCAGCCCGACGGGCAGCGCGAACCTGCAGAGGGCGGCTTCTCCCCTCCTTTCCTGTCCCACCCAGACGCCGGCCCCCCGCCCCCACGCCCGGCCGGCCTGCGCAGGCGACTCCCGCCGCCCCTCCGCGGCTTCCTCGGACTCTGCGGCCCGGGTGGGTCTCGGCGAATCTCCGCGGCTCCCGCCCCCAGCCAGTTCAAAAGGACGCGCCGGGAGGCGCCGGGCCCTTCCCCGGCAGCCCGTCCGACTGGTAAAGTGAGCTCGCGGAGGAGGGGACCTGGGCCGGGTGGGAGGGTCAGGCGAGCCCGGGCGCCCACACTCACACCGCCGTCACCCCGGCCGGCCGCCGCCGCAGGAACCGAAACCCGGAGCGGCCGGAGCTGCCGTCGCGGCTGCTCGGAACCCGAGCCGGGCCCGCCGCCTCGGAGCGCCGCGAGCCCTGCGGGCGCGGGTAACGCGGGGCCCGGGGCAGGGGGGCGCGGCCGCGGGGCCGGGACCCGGTCGCCCGTCCTCGGGGCGCGAGCCCCCCGTCCGCGTCCGGGGACCCAGCGCGTCCGGCGCTCGGGCCGGGCCGGGCGGGGTCCGACCCGGGGCCCTGCCAGTGAGGGTCGGTAGGCGGTGCGAGGACCGCGCGGGACACTGAAGGGTGGGCTGAGGGGAGCGGGCCTCGCAGGGAAAACAGGCGAGGGCAAATACCCGGGCAAAAGGCGACCGACGTCCCAAGACGCCGCGGCCCCGGACCCGGCTAGCCCGCCGCCCTGGGCCGCGTCCCTCGCCCCACGCCGCCCCCGGCCCGCCTGGGTCCTGCCCACCGGGCTCTCACGCCACCTAGTGGACGGCTCTGCCGGAACCCCCCTCTTAAAGAGCAGCTCACCTGTGGACGCGGTTTGTGGGGCTGCGTCCGCGGCTGGCCGCCAGACCTTTGCCTCACTTTCTCAGGACTTGAGAAGTCGCTTGGAAAATACGGTGCCCCAGTGAAAGGACCTAGGGGTACAACTTTCGCAGGTAACGCACGTCGGATACCCGCAGTCCTAGATTTGCTCTTGATAACCCTAAGCCCCAGGAGACACTCGGGGAACCCAAAAGAGCCGAGGTTAGGACAAATCCCACCGGGAAGAGTGCAAATGAGGAAGGGACTCCGGAAAACCTGGCACCAAGGTCCTGGGATTCTCAGGCCCCAGGGGGAAGGGGCACATCCACCCATTTCTGCCTTTTTCCTTTTCCTACAGATCTGCTTCTGCCTCCAACCAGCTGCAGCGATGACAAGCTTCCCAACCACATCTTCTCCAGGAGGTAGGTGAAGGGCTTTCCTAATCAAAACAGTAGAGACTTGTTCAACATCTTCCTACTTCAGCCACGTGTTGCCAAGTGCCTGATTCCCACATGGGAAGAGCCTCCCACCTCTCCCACCTGCCTCAGACTAGGAGTCTTAGGAGACAAGAGGCTGCTAGGGTGTGCACCTGTGCTGTTCAGTCCTCAAGTGCCATGAACCTGGAACAGTCTCTGGCGCTGCCACTTAAAATGTATGGCCTTGGGTGAGCCATCTAACCTCCAAACTCCAGTTTCCTGTAGTTCATACCTCATGAGATAACCCATGTAAACACCTAGCACAAAGTCTGTTATCTAGCAAGCACTCAGCAAGATAGGTGCTATATATATATATATATATATATATATATATAATATGTGTTTGTGGTAATGATGTGTCTACTAGAAGCCCACCTCTTCCTGGATAGGGATCTGCTGGCTTTTCCAATTCCATTCCTGTGATCATGTACTCCAGGTTCAAAAACCCATGTTTTCCCTGAAGCTGTGCTCATCTTCCCAAACTGGAACTATATCCACTAAACAATAGCTTCATCCCCTCCTCCCCTGGCCACCAACATTGTAACTTTTATCTGTATCAATTGAACTAGGTACCTGAGAAGTAGGATCCTACAGTATTCATGCTGTTGTGTGATTGGCTTATTTCACTTAAGAGTAACATCTGTGAGGCTCGATTGTGTGTCAGAATTTCTTTCCTTTTTAAGACAGGTTGATTGATAGACATATAGATAATATCAGTTGATCCATTCACCCATCAATAGACACTTGGGTTGCTTTCACATTTTGGCCACTCTTATATTGTGAGTAATGCTTCTTTGACCGTGTGTATAGAAGTATCTGTCTGAGTTCCTGCTTTCAATCCTGTTGAATATATACAAAGAAGTGGAATTGTTTGATCATACGATAATTCTATTATTAATTTTTGAGGAACTGCTGAACTGTTTTCCACAGGAACTAAGTCATTTTGCATTCCTATCAAGGCACAAGCTCCTCATCCTCTCAAGCACTTATTATTTTTTTAGGTGTTTCTTCTCCCTTTGTGGTGTTTTTTGGTTTTGTTTTTTTTTTAGACTAGGTCTCGCTATGTTGCCCAGGGTTGTCTCAAACCCACAGACTCAAGTGATCCCTAGCCTCAACCTCCCAGGTAACCTGGATTACAGGTGCACCACCAAGCCTGTGTGTTTTGGTGTTTTTTTTTTGTTTGTTTGTTTGTTTTTGAAACTAGGTCTCGATATTTTTGCCCATGGAATCACAGGCTCACATTGCCTGGGGTACCACAGACTCAAGCAATCCTCAGCTTCAGCTTCCCAGGTAGCTGGGATTACAGATGCATGCCACCATGCCCAGCTATTTTTTGGAACTCTGTCTCGCTACGTTGCCCCAAGCAGAACTCGAACCTTGATCCCTGGTTCCTGCCACAGCTTCCTAGGCTGCCACTTACAGGCACGCGCCACCATGCCCAGCCTGTTTTGTTTTTTTTTATGGTAGTAGCTAATTTTTTGGGTGTGGATTGGTATCTCATACTTTTTATTTACATAATAATAATGATCTTGAATATCTTTCCTATGCTAATTATATATTTTCTTTAGAGAAATATATGTTCAAATCCTTGCCCATTTTTAAAATTGGCTTGTTTTGTTGTTACTGAGTTTACATTCTCAGTCCATGAGTGACAAAGTGAAATGGTATTTTAGGATCTACTATACAGTTCCCAACCCACTGGGTCTAAGCAAAAAAAAAATTTTTTTTGGAGACTAGGTCTCACTATTTTTGCCCGTGGAACCACAGGCTCGTGTTGCCCGGGGTACCATGGACTCAAGCAATCCCCAGCCTCAGCTTCCTAGGTAGCTGGGATTACAGGTGCACACCAACATACCCAGCTATTTTTTTGGAACTAGGTCTCGCTACATTGCCCCGAGAGGGACTCGAACCGCGATCCCTGGTCCCTGCCTCCGCTTCGTTCGCTACCGCTTACAAGCATGCGCCACCATGCCTGGGCCCTGGGTCTAAGCAAATTTAAGTTCAGAGATAGGAACAGAGAAAAGGAATCTGACACCAGCTCTTCATTTTGCACCCCAGTCTCACACCTTTCTTTCCTACCTCCCTTCCCCAAGTCAATCTATAAAAATTTCAAAAAGAAAAGGCCTTTGGGAGGGTTGAAAGTGAGGACTGCATCTTGACTTTCACAGGTCTTTTGCACTTTTGCCTTTGTGGGTGTTTCTCCACTAAAATATATACATATGTGTGTACATATATATAAAGTAGAAATACATATGTGTGTTTACTATGTAATTGTTTTTAGTTCAACAATTATGATTGTATAACTGCGCTGATATTAGAAAAATTAATATTAATAGCTTCATTTACCATTAATAATATAGCTATTATTTATGCAGTTATATATGACATATATAACTATGTAGTGATATAGCTATTACAGTTTTCCTGATTTTAATTTTTGACTTTCTTGATTTAAAAAAAAGTTACCATTTAAGTCATTAAAATATGTTTACGTGGATCCCTAAGAAGCACTGTGGACCATGGGTGCTGTGCCTGCTGAGCCCAGTACATAACTGTCCTGTTGGGGAAGTGCATAAGTAGGATGGGGTAGAATCTGTGCTGCACACTTTGTCCACCTACCAGATCAAACCCATCACCCCTGTCACCTAGCTATCTCTAATCTTGTCCTCACTATGGATTTAGATGCTCACAACTGCCCCTGTGAACAGGTTTTATTCTAGTTTTATAGAAGCAAAAACTGAGGGTCAGGGAAGTTAAACTTTCAGAGGTTAAGAAACTCTCCCAAGGTCATGTGACTAGTGATGATAGAGGCAGGCTTTTTGCCAAGTCTGGTTGTCTACAAAGTCTGTGTCTTTCTCATGGGGTACTGCTCTCAAAGTCTCACTCCACCTCACTAGCTGGGGCAGATGAAAGAGAAGGAAGGGCCTAGGGAGCAGAAATCCAGGGCGGGTTCCCATGGAAAGGTGAACTGGGGGAGCCGCCCTTTGTTGGGCAGGTCTAGAGCAAATAAGTAGGTTGGCAGACTCAGGTGGCAAAGGATCTGATGTCTCTGTGATAAGAGATTTAGCTTGGGAACAAGGGTTACAAAGAAACCTATGTGTATCTGGAATAACAAAAAAAGGTGGGGCGGGGGTTAGTGAACAAAGTAGATGGTGAAGTTCATTTACTGTTAAATTTGGAAGGAACCAAAATTTTTGTGGTCCTTGGCCTCAGCCTTACACCTGAAAGGAAAACGGTGCTACAGTCTTTCCAAGCCTGAGCAGGAAGAGACAGCATTATTATTCCTTTAGACTGAGAGAAATGGAATAGGAACCAGAGATAATCAGTTGTTAATCACCCCCTCTTTATGCCAGACTTCCTGAACTTGGTTTGCTTTGTTGTGATTTTTTTTTCATTAAAAAAGGTATTACATGCCCCTTAGAGAATAGCCTTCTAGACCTTTTCATATGTATGTTTATAGTTTTATTTTAATTCACTTTATTTTTACAAACATGTAATCATATTATACATACCACCCTAGCAATTTGCTTTTTCCATCTAACCACATATCCTGTCTCAGGAATTGCTGATTTCCCACGTTCTTTTTAACAACTGTATAATGTTTCCAGAATGAAAATGGCCTGTAATTTGTGTAATCACTCCTCTGCCCTGAACATTCAGATATGTGTTGTTCTTGCATACACTGCTGCAGTGAACACCATCTCCATCTTCACCATCTCCAGAGAAGCAAACCCAGTGTACACAGAAACAAAATGCTTAGCTATTTCCAGTGCCTGGAGACGTGGTAGTATAAGGTGGAAAGAACCTCAGAATGAGGTGACAGTTTTAAAACCCAGCTCAGGAACAACTGAGTGACCTGAGCTGGCAATACAGTTTGCTGAGTTGCCTCCATTCTCTGACTTCTACGTGATAACAATCTCAGCCCTGCTTACGTCACATTCTTGGAAGGGAGATAAAATAATGTATGTTTTGTAAACTAAATCACAAACAGAGATGGCAGTGCAGATAACTTGGTGTCTGAAGTCCTTACTCCTTAGCTCCCAGGCTACTCTGACCTCTGGTCTGAGAAAAGCTCTTTTGTGTGGAATGAGAGTCACAACTTTGATTTTTTTTAAATAAATAACATTTCTTTAGAATAATATTATAGTTCAAGAAACATTGCAAATATAACAAAGTTCCCATATACCCTCAGCCAGTTTACCCTCATCTCAGTATCTTATATGACCTTGGTCTATTTGTACAGATTAAGAAATTAGCACTGGTACAGTGCCCTTAATTAAGCTACAGACTTGAATGAGAGTTTACTACTGCATATTTGATTTTGAATGGAAGTCTGCTAGGTCACTTTCAATTTAGAAAAATTCCAAAATTAAGGCTGAGCAACTAGTTCAATTGCCTTTTCTCTGCTAAAATGTTCTCCAAAACCACTTGCCCTCATTGTGCTCCTCTTTCTGCAGGGAATCATCTGTCTCCAGTTTTTTGCTAATGGTCCTCTTAGCACACATCCTCCAATGGCATATTTGAAGACAGTTTCAAGTTCTAGGCTCCCCCAAGTTTTCCTTCTGGACTTTCTCTTGCAGATTTTCCTTAGCTGACAGCTTCCAAGCCATTCACTGATGTTGGCTTATTACCTGGATACTGACCCCACACACAGCTCAGCAGTCTGGCAGAGTAGCTTCCAGTGTTAGAAACCATATTTATTTAAATAATAAGTTGCCTAAAAACTACAACTGAGTTTCACTCCTGCTGCTGTTTTATAACCTCCCAGTGTCTGTTACTTTCTAGCAATCCCACTGTCGGTCTTGTGCATGTGCTGCTACTGAGTCCTGGTTTCCCCATTCTTCATTTGTGAGTCCTTGATTTCCTAAACCAACGAGCAAGGAATCCGTTAGATTCTCATCTTGTTCGATTTGGCCCATTTCTTCAATTACTTGAAATCTCTGTCAGCTTACTGGTTGCTCCTCTGTTTTTAAGTCACAAATTTGTTAGACTTTCTTGGGCTTGCAAAGGTCCACATTTATCCAAAGGGCTCCAATCCCTTTCACATTAAGCCTGTGGCACCAGCAGAGCATCAAAACAAAAACATCTTGCAAAGAATTTGATAGTAACATATTAAAAAATTGGTGAAAAGCCAGAGTCACTACAGTAGGGAAAAATGGTATTTCCACGTCCCCAGATATGTTTGAAGACCCTCAACAGCTTTGTAAAATCATAGATAGTGCCAAACCCGTTAAAAACAATGTTTTTTCTTTATCATTTTCCCTATGATAAAATTTAATTTATAACTTAGGTACAGTAAAAAATTAACAACAGTGACTATGATAAAATGGAATCATTGTAACAGATACACTATAGTAAAAATCATGTGAATGTAGTCTCTCTCAAAATATCTTAATGTGACTGGGCATGGTGGCACGTACCTGTAGTCCAAGTGCTGGGAGGCACAAGGCCTAGGATCGCTTAAGTTCATAGGTTCAAGACTACCCCAGACAGGGCCGGGCACGGTGGCTTGTTCCTTCAGCCTATGAAGCGGCCGGGGCTAGGGATCATGGTTCAAGTCCCACCTGGGGCCTGTAGCAAGACCTAGTTCCAAAAAAATAACTGGGTGTAGTGGCGTGCACCTGTAATCCCAGCTACCTGGGAAGCTGAGGCTGGGAATTGCTTGAGTCTGTGGTACCCCGGGCAATGAGAGCCTGCGGTTCCATGGGCAAAAATAGCAAGACCTAGTCTCAAAAAAAAAAAAAAAAAAAAGACTACCCCAGACAACATAGTGAGTGAGACCTGGTCTCAAAAAAGTAGCTGGGTGTGTTGGCACATGCCTATAATCACAGCTACCTGGGAGACTGAGGCTGGAGATCACTTGAGTCTGCGGGATCAGGACTACCCTAGGCAACATAGCGAGATGTAGTCCAAAAAAAAACACTTAATGTGCATGTTTTCTAACCACTGTTGACCACAGGAAACTGAAACCACAGGTGCAAATACCATGGATGAGGGAGGACTGCTGGGTCAGACTTAATTTTTTTTTAAACTTTACTTATATCTTTAATTGAGATATAATTGGCATAAAACAATATTTTCATCTTTCGTGTAATTATAGGACTTTTTTTTCAATACCTGTATCATGATTTCAGTTATTTTATCTGAGTTACATAACAGTCTTACTTTGGTGCTGACATGATGTGACATGGTAGAGTCAGTTCAAAAAGACCTCAGAAGGCCGGGCATGGTGGCGCATGCCTGTAGGTGGCAGCCTAGGAAGGCACGGCTGGGGCCAGGGGTCGTGGTTCGAGTCCCACCGGGGGCATGTAGCAAGACCTAGTTCCAAAAAAATAGCTGGACGTGGTGGCACACACCTGTAATCCCAGCTACCTGGGAAGCTGAGGCTGAGGATGGCTTGAGTCTGTGGTACCCTGGGCAACATGAGCCTGCTGTGTTCCATGGGCAAAAATAGTGAGACCTAGTCTCAAAAAAACCACCTCAGGTCCCCTTGGAAGAACCACTTGTGTAAACCATTCTGTTCTGGACACCAGTTGAAATGCAAGCATCAGGCTCTTGGTAGGTTCTTTATTTGGTTCTAAGGGTTCCATAGACACACCCAGCAGGGTATGGCCATGGCCTGGATTGGGGAGCAACGGGAGTGGGAGAGGGGGGAGAGAGAGACAGGTGAGCCCCCTAGCCCTCCAGTAAGCTACACTCTTTCTCTGGCATTCTCACTCCTGTGTGCTCTCTGCCCTTTTATGGCCTCCTCCCAGACCTAGATGAGCCCACTTAACACGTGCACACCCACTGGGCTAGGCATATGCAATCATGGAAAGGGGAAAATACCACAGATCCTGGTCATAGAAGCTAATGGAGGAGAAAGCCTGACCAACTCATTTACCCTATACCATGACTCCTTCCTGTGCCAGCAAAGCCCTACTTGGTCCTTACAGCAAGGCTGCATTTCTCCACTCATCCATGGGATGTTCTAAACAGTTTTATTACATGTCCTGTGATGAAATGCTGTCTCCTTATACAGCACTCTCAACTCTCCCTAATTCCCTTCCCATCATTACTCTTGACTGATCTTGCAATTCTGTTTTCTTGAGAAATTTAAAGTTCTCAGAAAATAACTGCCAGCTACTCCCATTCCCCTCATCTACCTGCTACCTGCCTCTGTGCCTGTGGACTTATCTGACATTCTTTTCCTATTAGTAATGAATCTTTTCCTCCCACATCATCTCCCATCATCTGACTCATCCCAACCTATGCATAAACATGCTGTCTTTTCTCCCATCCCACAAAAAGGAACAAACAAAACACCTGAACTGCCTCCCACTACATCCTCATTTCTTTGTTTACCTTTACTAAAAAGAATTTGTATTTCTGCCTTCAGTTTGTCTTCCCCATGTTTTTCTTGAATCTGCTGCAAACCAAGTGTTTATACAAGCATTGCACCAAATTTTCTCTTGTCAAAGCTATTCATGTCCTCTGCATGGTGAAATCCACTGGTTCTATTGACCTGTTTCACAGCTACTTCTCAGCCACCTTTTCTCCCTGGGTTCGGTCTTTGGTTCTCTTCGTCTGTTACTTATTTCCCTGGTGATCTCACCCAACCTGACCCTTTACCTCTCCAGTCCAAACCTCCTTCAAAAATCTGTCTTGATCTCTTCCCTTGGCTGTCTAATAAGTGGTCATGTCCAAAGCTGAACTCTGGACTTTTCTTCCAGATCTAGTCCCCTGTAGGCTTCTCCTTCTTGGTGACATCAGGCCTTCCCTCCCTCCAGTTACTCAGGTCCAAACCCTTGGTGTCATCTCTGACTCCCCCCATATCTAATCGTGCCAGCTGTGGCTTCAGAATTATCCAGGATCAAGCCAAGTGTGGTGGAGTGCACCTGTAATCCAAGCGCTGGGAGGCAAGAGGCCCGGGATGGCTTGAATTTGCAGGTTTGAGACTACCCCAGGCAACATAGTGAGACCTGGTTTCAAAAAAGTAGCCAGATGTGGTGACGGGCGCCTATAACCCCAGCTACCTGGGAGGCTGAGGTTGGGGTTCGCTTGAGTCCTTGGGATTGGGACTGCCTCGGGCAACATAGCAAGACCAAGTCTCAAAAAAAAAGAAGGGATGATCCCAGATCCCACCACTTCCTCTCTGGGCTGCTAGTAGCCCCAGTCATTGCTCACATGCAAACTGGAAAAATACTTCCCCTTTGGGTGCAATGCTGTCATGCCCTTCCACTAGGTACAGCTGCTGCTGCTCCTGACGCCAGCTTCCTACAGCTCCTTGTCCACAATGCAGTCAAGGGATCCTTTAAAATAAATTTCAGTTAAAATTACCTATTGCTTATAACAAGCCAGGTCAACACTGAGTGACTTAAAACATTAGCTATGTATTGTTTCTTGTAATTTTGTGAGTTGTCTGAGCACCACCCCCCACCCCCCCCTACCCCACCCCCCGCTGGGTCACATGCAGCTACAGTTCTGCAAGACCTGCTGAGCTAGAAAGTCCAAATTGACCTTCAAACCTCTACTAGGTGTTGCCGATGGTTGGCTGAGTTTGGGGTACCTCAGTTTTCTTCCCTGTGGCCTGACTTCCAGTGGTCAACTCGGGCTTCCTAACACTGTGGTATTCCCAGGATTTTTTTTTTTTTTTTTTTTTGAGACTAGGTCTTGCTATTTTTGCCCATGGAATTGCAGGCTCATGTTGCCCAGGATACCATGGACTCAAGCAAGCCCCAGCCTTAGCTTCCCAGGTGGTTGGGATTACAGCTTCCCAGGTAGTTGGGATTACAGTGCACTGCCATGCCCAGCTATTTTTTGGGACTAGGTCTTGCTGTGTTGCCCCAAGTGGGACTCAAACCATGATTCCTAGCCTCAGCCGCTTCATAGGCTGAAGTTTACAGGTACAAGCCACCATGCCCAGCTCCAATCCCAGGATTTCAAAGGTCTGGTCTTTAAAATTTCAGGTGCCACCGTTCGCAGACCTCCTGGGAATCAGAACCTGCATCTTAACCAAGTCCCCAAAAGAATCTTATGTGCTGCAGAGTTTGAAAAACGCTGCTTTAAAATGTAAATCCATTCAGTCTCTGCTCAAAATCTTCTAAAAGATTTCCATCTCACTCGCTGAAAATGATCATGTCCTTCCATGGCCTATAGTACCCGTATTGTTCAACCTCCTTGACTTCATCTTCTCCTTTTCTCCCCCTTGCTTCATCTAGACCTGCATGCCCAAGCATGTGGTGTGGTTACAGGTGCTTTTCAATAATTAATAGCCCTTCCTTCAACTTTTGTTCCCTTTACCCAGAATGTTCGTCTCCCATGGCTGCTTCCCTAGCTTTCTGTAGGTCACCTCTCTGGGGACACTTTCCCTGACTACCCCATCCACATCCCAGCTCCTCATTCCCTACCCTGCTTGTTTTTTCTCTTCCTTCCTTCCTTCCTTCCTTCCTTCCTTCCTTCCTTCCTTCCTTCCTTCCTTCCTTCCTTCCTTCCTTCCTTCCTTCCTCTCTCTTTCTATTTCTCTCTCTCTCTCTCTCTCTCCCTCTCCCTCTCCCTCTCCCTCTCCCTCTCCTTCTCCTTCTCCATCCCTTCCTGCCTTCCTTTCTTGTCTTTAAATCACAACCTCCCCCTCCCTCCATTCTTTCAAACCCTGTTCTTTGTTGTTTACTTGTCTGTGCTAAGTCCATTCATCTCTTTCTTTCCTGTGGTCCTTTCATTGTGTGAGGGACGGTGTTGTTGGAACCAAGAGAACCTTGCTGGTAGGTTTTGAGTCTTAAGATTGCAGCCAGTCTATATTTATTTGTGGTCTGTCCATGCTTTCTCGTTGGAGGCTGACTTTCTTCAATCCCATCTCTGTTGTTTTGTTGCTTTATCTTATGGTTCTGGTTCTGGCATCAGATTTAGGGGTCTTACCCCCTGCCAGTGTCAGTGAAAAAGTTTTTCTGTGGATACAGGCATCCATGAGTGGCCATTGTAATCATCTCCTCTGTCTCACTTTGCAGCCCTGCTGTGGGACAAATGCCCCCTCTCCCATAGTGTGGGGAAGGGTGCCTTGGTCTCCTAAAAGGCATCTCTGAACTGTTTGGTTTTTTTATATGACATAATTAGCATCTGATATAGGATATCTTTTACTTATTTACTTTGTTTATTATTTGTCTTCCCCCTCAGAAGACAAATTATAAAGAAAGGACTTTTTTTTTTTTTTTTGAGACTAGGTCTTGCTATTTTTGCCTGTGGAACCGCAGGCTCTCGTTGCCCGGGGTACCACAGACTCAAGCAATCCCCAGCCTCAGCTTCCCAGGTAGCTGGGATGACAGGCGTGCACCACCACGCCCAGCTATTTTTTTTGGAACTAGGTCTCGCTACGGGCGCCAGGTGGGACTCGAACCCCAATCCCTAGCCCCGGCCGCTTCATAGGCTGAAGCTTACAAGCACGAGCCACCGTGCCCGGCCAAAGAAAGGACTTTTTTATGGTAAAAAATGATAAATAACATTTACCATTTTAAAATGTATGTTTAAAATGTTTCAGTGGCATTTAGTTCATCCACATTATTGGGCATCTCTAGAATCTTCCTGACACCCCAAATTAAACAGTTATGCTCTATACTCCCTGATAACCACTGTTCAACTTTCTAGCACTCACTATGCATTTGATGTTGCTAGGTATCTCATGTAAGCAGAATCATAGACTATTTGTCCTTTTGTAACTGGCTTCTTTCATTTAGCATAATGTCTTCAAAGTTCATCCATGTTGTCTCTTGTGTCAGAATTTCCTTCCTTTCAAAATTGGATAGTATTCCATTGTATTTTTTTTATCCATTCATCTGCTGGTGAACATTTGAATTATTTCACTTTGAGTTATGTGAATAATGCTGCTGTAAACACTGTACAAATATCTGTTCAAGTTCCTGCTTTCACTTCTTTTGGATATATATTTACAAGTTAGACCAACTATGCTTATAAGTTACTTTAATATTAAGCAACTATGAAGGTATGTGTCTGCCGGTTATGTTCACTAGAGTCTAAAATGGAATAGAGAGCCCGGCACAAAGTACATACTCATAAACATTTGTTTACTTAATCTTTTTAATTTCTCTATGAATCTGTAATGTGAGTCTAAGCATGTGTAGTTTGTCTGACCCAGTTTGCTCCTAGTGGTTCCTTATTAGCTCCTAATGCATATTGTTTGAAGTTCAAGGCCCCCAAAGCATGCCCTAATGAGATCACCAATAGTGATCCTTTTTACCTATTCTTCCAGTACCTTGGCTGTAACTGGATCCCTTTTAGATTAGTCTGGTGCTTTCTGGGTTGCATCCCTTCTCTTGAACTCACTTCCCCAAGTCACCAAGGTTCCTGCTGCTCCTTTAATGCAAAAATCTCTTTGATAGAGACCAAAGGCAAGGAGAGACTGCTTTCTCTGTTATCTCTAAGCTGGCACCTTCAGGTCCAAATAGCAGGTCTAGCCCTTTTTAAGGGCTAGTGCTTTTTAAGTTGCCCTTCAAATGCACCTGCTAATTCTGTTGTGTGGCACTGTTCTTAGTCCCCAACATCTCTAGTATAGGGGCTTCTGCTATGAAACTTGATGTGCATTTTTTTGAAAAATATCACATGCTAAAATCACATGACTAAAAATGGGCTGACAAGGAAAAAGGATTGGGGAAGACCACTCAAAATTTAGGAGACTTTGTAATGAGGACCCTAAAAATGCAACAACAATCTCAATAAAAACACTGGGAATTAAATCTCCACCAGTTTGAACCTCATCCCTGTCAGTCCTTTGCCCCCTGTGCCCTGGAGTGTGTGCAAACTCTCCTTAAAAGTAGGTTTCCTAGAGCCTTCACTTCCAATAGAGACCATTTTCATCAAAAGTGAAAATCTGATGTGGGGTCTGCCTTCATTACTAAACAATTCTCCATTGTTTTCACATGGAGGTAAATCTCTTTATACCACCTGCATCTGCACTTACTGCTTCACCAGACAGCTTATTATAAGAGGGAACAACCCCATAACTCATCTTGAAGGGCCTCTATTGAGTTTCAGTTTTCATGAGGCCTTTCCGCATTGCCAGTGTTCTTTGGTTGTGGGAAGCTTACTTTGTTCACTGCAAACATCACTGGGGAAATTGCATATGAACGAGCACAACTTCACATTATGCTGACATTGTTCCTCATTCCAGTCATCTACAAACCAGTTCATGATGGAGCTGTTTGTACTGCAGTGAACATATGATTATGGTCATCTAGTTTTTCTTCCACATTTATGCATCTTTCACAACCTTGAATTTTTAAGAAAGCATGTCATGTTATTTCATAGTTACCTTTCTATACCTCATCCTTTCTCTCCATGGGGAAAAAGGAAAAAAAAAAAGCAAGACCCTGGTAGGGAAGGTTTGGTATAAGTACCTTGCTTGGGCTTTGGATCAGGTAGTCCTGGATTCAGGTCTTGGCTCCAACATAGTTCCTTCATCTGCAGTATCAGAAGTGTGCCACTTAGTTCTCCCTCAGGGTCACATCAGCAAATAAAAACTCCTACTTTGAAGTTACTGGTACTGTAAGAATTAATGATTATGTGTATAAAGCACCTAGCTCCAATCAGGGATTTAGTCAATGATAACTGTTGTAGTTGGGCATTTTGCAGAATTTCCCAACTAAGAATCATCTTTCTTTTCTAGATTCTCTCTTCAGGGACTCATAGTGTATCTGCTCTCCAAATCCTCAGTAAATTCAGCTCATGGTCAGAACCCTAGGTGACCTCAGCACAGCTGCTCTCCCCGTACCATGACAGTCCCACTGGCACTGATCACAAGGTGCAAAAGGAATTGTTGTCAGTTGGCTGAACTGAGTCTTAGTTATCTTTATACTTCTTTAAAATACATTATTCTTCTCTGTTCTTTGTATATCATAAGTCCTCAAATGTTCAAAGAAAGGCAAAACTGAGATGACCCAAGGAGCCACACATAACTCTAAATCAATAGTAAAATGATGGAGTACAAGGTGATTTGAGAGAAACCTTAGGAGAATTGGAAAGGAATGTGTACTTAGTGAGGGGCAGTACTCTGATGCAGTCATCAGGTAGATCAATTTCAGGGCTTCTCTTTGATGGAAATCACAGTATAACCTCAGGAGGAACATCCTATCACTTCTGCTGTATTCTATCGGTGATAGAATACAATGCTGTATTCTATCAGTGACTTGAGTCACCGAGTCCAGCTCACACAGGAAGAGAGGCTTCCACAGGGGTAAAAATAACAGGAGGCAGGTGGAGGCCTCCTTAGAAGCTACCCACTACACACCAATTCTACAAGTCAAGAATCTAAGGCTTGGAGAGATGTAGTTACTTCCTCAAAGTCATTAGTAATGTGCTGGGGCAAGATTCAAACCCAGAGTACCTTTCCCTTCACTGAGCATGTGGACAGAGTCACCTTAAGTTTTTTAAGAAGTTGTTACTGTGTGAGGTTTACATGTTCTCTTTTAATCTTCACATTGGTCCTGCAAAGTTGGTCAATAAAGTTGCCATTGGTAACAGAAATGAATGGATGGAGGGATGGAGGGATGGATGGAGGGAGGAAGGGAGGGATGGAGGGATGGAGAGATGGAGAGATGGATGGAGAGATGGAGAGATGGATGGATGGAGAGATGTAGTAGCAGAGTATCGCCAGCAGTAAAGAAAGAGAATAATGGAGAAGGGTTTGACCCTACCTGGAGGCAGTGTGTGTGGGGGTTGCTCTGGGCAGCCCATCGCTGCCTTCTCAGTTCCAGGACCAGAGTGGTCCATCAGGCCTCTTCCTTGGCCTGTGTGAGAAGACCTATTAACATCTTTGGCCCCACTTCACACTGCACCCAGGATCATCAGACCACTGCTGGTGACCTAGTCTCACTTGAGTTGAACCCTCACCGTGTCAGGCCCTGGACAGGAATCTTGCTCATGCTGTCTTTAGCCACACTGGCCTTTGAATCCTCTACTCTGCCTAGTATACTCTTCTATAGCTCCTAGCTCAATCTTAACTTCCTGGGACTTTGTTCCTGCTAGATGACTAGATTCTGTCCCTCTGTCATATCCCTCCTAAGTACCCAGAAACTGCTTTCTTTTTCACAATCCCGGCAGCTCAGAACTGTGAATTAGTGCAGAGGAGAGAAAGCTTGGTAAAGGTAGGCCAAGTCTGTCTTGCTCACACTGGTGCCCAGAGTAGTCACTCATGAGTTGCTTTATTGACTACTGAGATGCCTCCTATTTGTGCTTTTGCACGCAGCCAGCCTGTTTTCCCCAGGATACCTCTGGGGTATTACTCCTGTGGTAACATTTGCCCCATACCTATGTGCTAACTAGGAGAGAACTGAAGGGCTTCCTGACTTCCACGTGAAAACACATTGGAAACCACCGGTCTTGTAGTGTTCCCACCTGGACCCTGACTTTAATGGTGTTTTCAGGTTGAGAACAGACAGACCAGTATCTTCTACTTTTAGAGTAGAAGATACCTTGTTCCAGGATCTTTCAATTGCAGGGCCTACTTTGAATGTGTAGAAAGGGGTTTTAATAAAGAGTATTATTTTTAAAACAATGCTTTCAAAGTTGGGCCTGGCATGGTGGCTCGTGCCTGTAAGCTTCAGCCTATGAAGCGGCCGGGGCTAGGGATCGCGGTTCAAGTCCCGCCTGGGGCCTGTAGCAAGACCTAGTTCCAAAAAATAGCTGGGCGTGGTGGCGCGCGCTTGTAAACCCAGCTACCTGGGAAGCTGAGGCTGGGGATTACTTGAGTCTGTGGTACCCTGGGCAACGAGAGCCTGCGGTTCCACGGGCAAAATAGTGAAACCTAGAACCTAGTCTCAAAAAAAAAAAAAACAAAAAACACCACAAAGTATGTGTAAGAACATTGAAGAAATGTGTGTATCATTCATATATATATTCTCATTTATTTTTTTTAATAATTTTTTTATTTATATATAAATTTCACAACTTTGTAATCTCAAGGGTTTGCCCCCCCTCCC
>PVHY01026077.1:0-17694 GCA_004024945.1 Uropsilus gracilis
GCAGAAACCAAATGGTTTCACTAATGTATGGGATATAGTGAAAAAAAAAAAAAAAGAAATTAAATAAATAAATAAAAGCCTTGAGGAAAGTCAAAACAAGCTAAGCACCAAAATGAAATGCACAACTATGAACAGGAGGGAAAGGGGGGGAAGGGAGGGGAGGGAGGGGGGCATACCCTTGAGATTACAAAGTTGTGGAATTTATATATAAATAAAGAAAAAGAAAAAAAACAGATTATACACTTCAATCTGTTTTTATGTATCTCTATAGTACAAAATCTGCCATGAGTTTTGCATGCAAAGAAAATAATCTTAGATGGATATTTCTCATTTTGTTTTAGGTTGCCTTATTTGTATCAATTGTTGCCACGTTTATAGAATAGATCTTATTATTTGATTTTATTTTTTGAGTTTGTCTCACTATATTGCCCACGAGAGACAGTACTTCAGAGACACCTTTGTCGTTTATAGGGTAATGTGGCCTATTTCTTCTGATCAATGCAATTAGCATGAATTGTGAATAGAAGCTTTTTTATAGTGGGGGAGTGACCCTTACCTATGATAAATTGTTAAAGGTGTTGACTGGAGGCCTGTCCTGTCTTAGAAAAACGAAGGCACCAATGTGACCTTGCCAGGAGGTGGCAACCCATACTGGCATAGAGAATAGCCTTCCTTCTAACAACTGCCATTTTGTTTCAGAGCCTTGACATGAGTTTTCTCAGGCTCTTTCCTTCTCGTAGGGTATCTAGCCATGGCTTCCTAAGGGAAGGCTGGTGCCTTTAAAGTTTCTCATACTTCCCAGCACCATGAAGAAGAAGGCCCAGTTTTCTTATCAATCTTCCTTCTCAGTGCATTAACACCTGCACAGACTTCAGCATGTGCAAAATAAGCAGATTCGAGGCTTTTTAAAGGCCTCTTGGCTAAGCTCAGGATTCTTCTTACGCGTCATCCTGGGAAAGGTTGGCTTCTCTTCTTCTTTCTTGGCTGTGCTTCCTGCCTTTTTCTTCCCTTCAGCTATCTTGGCATGGTGTTCTTGCATCTTTTTGCTTTTTTCCTGCCCATGGTCCTTAGCTGTGCTGCTCCTGCTGGATGCTGTTCTCTTATTTTTGCCATTAGACTACTTGGTCGTGTTCACTGGAGCCCTCACATTGTCTCCAATGTCACAGATCACCTCTTCTTCCCCTAACAAGCAGTGTGGGTTCTTCCCCTGAATTTTGGCCTTGGGAGCACCATCCAAAGGTTCCAATGTCTTGCATTTGTTCCTCTGGCCCTTATCATGTGAATGACATCGGTCTTCCATGGCAGCTCATCCAGGATGATGACTTCATTATCCTTCATTATCCTCTCTTGGATTGTTGGGTTGATTAAGATCTTTCAAGGAACTGAAGACCTGAGGAAGGTTGAATATCTTCCACCAGTGTAGCAAGGACTGCAAAACTGTTGCTCGAATCCATACCACATTCATGCAACCCTTGATCTTCAGCACTCTTCTCTGGGTCAAGGGTATCCAGATGAGATGGGGGCGCATTCAGGGTGGTATTGAAACTGTATGCCCCAACCCCCTCCACCCCGGCTGTAGACAAACCAGGGTATCCAGGAGCTGATGTATCTCAGAGACCTCTAAAGCAACTAGTGGGGGAACTGGGTTTACTCCTGTGATTTTTCAGGCATCCAGAGGTTCTGAATTCTTGGTTTAATCTCATTGAAATTGTAACTCTCTGTTTTTTCCAGCCTGGGTGATGACTAGTACCCTGAACTGGAGTTTTCCAGCCACTGAAATGTCCCCCAAATTAGGTGGTGAGTGATTCTTTGTCATCTTGATCCTACTTCTGAATTCTGCAGTTGGTGACAGACAAAATGTCTGACTGGAAGTTGGCCATCCCACTGAAGGTTCCATCCACAGACCAGTCTCCATTGCTAGAAAGGAGTGAAGGAGGAAGTCATTCTCTGGTAAGTGAGATGCTCCCCCAGACACCCATAAAGTAAGTAAGTGTCTTCCAACAATGCCAAACCCCTTCCAACTTAAGGATTTTATGAAATATCATGGACAAGGTGCTGTGCTAAAAGAAAGTAGGTGATTATTTTTAACATAATATTGACATAAATGCTATTGTTTCATCTTTTTTTTTTTTTGGTTTTCAAAGTGACTTTAAGTCAAATAAACAAAAATTTATTTTAAATTCTGAAAAGTTTTCTAAAATCTGGTATTCTCTCAGAGTCTTCTCAATTCCCTCCACTTACTGAGAGTATAAGAAGACATAGGAAAGGAAGGGGAGCTCTTCCTCATGAAATACGTAGGCAAAGACAGATGCTGAACTTAGCTTGATAGCTTTAGCCAGGAGCTAAGAACACATTGGCTTAAATTCTGGTGTGAAATAGGAAGGGAGGGAACGTTAAACTGGCATAATCACAATCACAGTTCTGAAGCACCAGGTCAGGGAAGGAAGTTAACTATGTGCGGGGAGTTATGGAGACTGATATACAGGCAGTAAAATGTGTAGTCTCTCTCATCTGTGTTGACTGTTCTTACGTGTTTCTTAATTGGCTGTACAGTGTCCCACATTCCCACCTGCTTTAAGTGTTCTGCATTTGAAAATGGAGACTCCTGAGTGAGGCAGTGGTTGTTAAAATCTCAGGACTTAACTTCCATCAATCTGTGAATTTACCAATTCCCAGAGGCAGAATTAGGCCTATTTTGCTATTGGAACTCACTTTGAAAACTCAATTCTGTGATGAGTTGAGCAGACACAGAGTAGTAGATCACCGAGGTGGAGGCTGTGGTAGACTATTTGCAGGCTGAACCTCTTGTAGGACCATCACCATTTCTGGTTGAGGGGCAGAGCCTCTACTTCCTGTGTATGATACTGTGACATAGGATTGTAGGCAGAGTTCATGTTCCACAGATAGTATTGGCCCCAGTGTCCTTTGATTATAGTAATATATCTGCCCTCCCTCCTGATAGGGAAGCAACAGGCTCCAGCCCTGATTTGGAATCTGAGAAGTGCCCTAACATGGCTGTCAGAAAATGACAGATACAGAGGGACTATGTAACTGGTATCTGAATTTTGATCATACTGGGCTGTCATTGACATGGAAGAAACAGACGTGTCCTGGTCAATGACAGTCACAGTGATCCCCTAGTGAAGATGGGTTCTGTTCAGTGCTCCCTGAGTGATCCCACTCAAAAAACCCTGGATAGGCAGGCATGGTGGTGAAGAACTGGCCCTGACTGGAAACTCCAGATGACATATCTATGCTAGAATGTGGTGCAGGTAGGCACTACCCTTGAGGGAATGTAAAGAACTGGCTTAGGCTGATGGTAGTAGCTACATGGAACTGGTGGTTGGGGAATAGCTGTAGACACTTCCTGCTAGGGAAGCTACATTGCTCACCGCAGGAAGAGAGAGCTGCAAGTTTGTTGTTCCAAGAAAAGATGGGTTTTGGACATTTTCTGCAGGAAAAAAGAGAGGGTGAAAACCAGTGAGATCCATGCATTTTCATTTAAATGAACAATATTAACGTAAGTCTGCTACCCTCAGAGAATCTCTTAATAACCAATTCTGTGAGATGCTAAATATCAATTTGTGGTGAATGTAAAGGTGGGAGCATTTTGGGTCTCTTCTGTGCTAGCGATGATGATCCCAACTCAGCCAAGACATGCATGAGCCCCACGTGGGCTGATTTTCACATTGTTCTCCAGCTTAGAAGCAGCATGTGCCAACACCATTTTTGTTACCTGCACTCTTGCCTATGATCAGAGTATTTGCGAGCTGGGCAGTCCTTGTTCTAATCCCTAATTTGGCAAGTGAGGACATGGAAGCTGTGAGAGGCCAGTTAAATGTGTTCGAGATCTTCCCTTATTTTGTATGCATGACTCACTGCCGGAACTGAGGTGTTCCGGGGTCTTGCCCAGTGCGTCTGGTCTGAGCACAGTGCCAGAAACTGGAGGAAATAGAACTTTCCATATGGACAATTTGGGGGACTAACTAGAAAGCAATACAGCTATACCCATGGTAATTTGCTTGTGCATTGATAAGCCATTACCTAGAGTTCAGCAGGTACATTTAAAGGGCTCTTTTTTGTTTGTTCAATTTATACTTATTGAGATAAGGATGACTTACAGCACAGTTGATGCCATAGGATAAAGGTTTACTCCTCCTCTATTGTATGTTATTTGACTACATCCACCAACAAATTCAGGATATGCTGATTAGGCAACCCCACTCCCCTTTGCAGCCCCTCTTTCTAATCACATCCTCTTCTAATCATCTAATGGAAATACAGGTACTTTCTAATTTTGTCCAGAACAATAATATGAGTTCAGATTGCAGTTAATTGCTATAAAAGAGTAAAGACAGTGGCTTTTCCTTAGATTATTCTTTATTTTTATTTTCATAAAACTTCATTGAATTATCTTAGAATAACAGTATTATGTAAATGGGGTGTTATGGCTTCATAGTTCAGTATGTCTAGATGTTTCACCAAATCCAACACCAAAGTGCCAGTGCCTTTCAGCTGTCCGGTTGACCTCCGCACCATTTCCTCCTGTCCCTTTCCTCTCCCAGTTTGAGTAGCTCCCTATTTTCACTTAATCTACGAGTAGTTTGTTGTGCTTTACTAGTTAGTTTACTAGTAAACTAGTAAACTGTGGTTGTTTATATTCAACATGTGAGTGAAAGCATGTTTGTCATTGTTTATGGGCTCTTTTTACCCTCCTCAAGCCTGTTCTCTGGTCCTATCTCAAAATGGTTGAGAGTTAGGGTCTCATAAAGTGCTTTTTGAAAGAGCTGAGCTTCTAATTACTTATCTATAAAATGAATATAATAACAACAGTAGTGATATGTACAAAAAAGATAAATTTATGTATGGAAAAATGTGTGCTGAATATAGAGAAAAATCATTAAAAATCACAGATCTCAAAAGTAATATGTAGCTATTCCCCAAAACTTATTGTGTAACAAGCATCAAGACTTAAATGTATGAACAAATGAATTCACAAGATGCTATAAATGTGAATTTATAGGTGAACAAAATATAGGTAAATAAGGAATTAAAACTCTCCTAGAACCAATATTGTATGAAAATATGAAAATGTAAAACTTAAAAAAGAAACTTGCAAAAAGAGCAGAGAGCGAAATAATAAGTGTAAAGAACTTATCCAATGTTGGGCGCTCTCATATTTTTTTGGATATTACCCAGCAGATGACAGATAGCGCACAAAACAGGCAGAAATGAACACTTAAGCATCATGATTTTTATGCTCATCCTTAAATTCTAGGTTATTCTCACCTACAATAGCCAGGAAAATATCATCCCCCAAACTTGAGGATACCACTGCTAGAATCCACTGAGAAAAGAAATTTTTTAACTTAGGAAAACCCAGATAATTTCACAAAATTATTGCTTGGGGGCTCTTTTTGTTTTTCCTGTTGTCTCTTTTGCTGTACAGAAACCTTTCAGTTTGATGTATGTTTATGTCTTCCTTCTGTTGTTATGTCTTCTTTCCTTCCTTCTGTTATGTCTTACTTCCTTCCAGCTGTTTATGTCTTCTCTCTGTTGTTGCTCATAAACATGTGTCAAAATGGATTTTTGAATTGTAACCCTTGATGTGTTTTGCCCAGGTTTTCCTCTATGTATTTTATTGTTTAAGGTCTTATGTCCAAGTCTCTTATCCAGTTTGCGTTAGTTTTTGTACATGATGTGAGGTTGGTATCCTGGTTCATATTTTTGCACATCTTGGTCCAGTTTTCCTAACACTAATTATTGAATAGACTGTCCTTGTTCCAATGTAATTTTTTCACTCCTTTATCAAAGATTAGTTGACTATATATGTGGAGCTTTATTTCAGAGGATTCAGTCTGTTTCATTGGTCTGATTGTCTGTTTTTGTACTAATACCTGTTTTAATTATGATGGTTTTGTAGTATAGTTTGAATTCTGGATAGTAATACCTCCATTCTCTCTTTTTCTGGTCAGGAGGCTTTTTGATCATCGAGGTCTTTGTTATTCCATATGAATTTCAGTAATTTCTGTTTCGTCTCTTTGAAGACTGTTATTGGAATTTTTATGGGATTACATTGAATCTGTAGATTGCTTTCCGTAGGATGACCATTTTGATGATGTTTATTCTTCCAATCCATGAGCAGGGAATGTCTCTCCATTTCCTTATATCTTCTATCTCTTTTAGCCGTGTGTTTTGATGTTTTCTTTCTATAGCTCTTTCATGTGTTTTGTGAGGTTTATCCTCAGGTATTTTTTTGTTTGGTGCTATGGTAACTAATTGGGATGGCTTTTTAATTTCTTCATCTTCTGCTTGACTTTTTGTGTATAGGAAAGCTACTCTCTTCTGTTTATTCATGTTGTAACTGGCTACTTTACTGAACTGGTTGATTGTTTCAAGAAGTTTTTCTGGGTTTTTTTTTTTGGATTCTCTACATAAAGAATAATATCATCTGCAAATAATGAGAGCTTCTGTTCCTCTTTCCCTATTTGTACTTCTTTTATGAATTTCTATTATCTTATTGCCCTTACTAGAACTTCCAGTACAATGTTAAAAAGTAGTGGGGATAGTAGATATTGTTGACTGGTTCCAATCTTAATTGGAATGACTTTAGTTTTCCCTTTTTTAAGATGATGCTTGCTGTAGGTTTGTCATAGATGGCTTTTATGATGTTAGGATATGTTCCTTTTATCCACAGATTTTCAAGAGCTTTTTTGATAAATGGGTTTTGACCTTTACCAGATGATTTGTCTGTATCTATTGATATGACCATATGGTTTTTGGTATTCTCCTTATTGATGCGGTGGATTATAGTCATTGATTTTTGAATGTAGAACCATCCCTGTGCCCCTGGGATGAATCCCACTTGGTCATGGTGAATAATGCTTTTTATACATCGTTGGACTCGATTTTCCAAATTTGTTAAAAGATTTTTGCATCTTTGTTCATTAGGGAAATTGGTCTATAACTTTCTTTCTTCATGCTGTCCTTATTTGGTTTTGGTGAGTGTGATGCTTGCTTCATAGCATGTGTTTGGCAGTTTTCCTACTTTCTCAATTTTTTTGAAAACCTTTTAGTAGTACAGGCATTATCTCCTCTTTGTATGTCTGGTAGAATTCATTTGTGAAGCCATCTGGTGCTGGGATTTTGTTTTTCGTAGTGTTTTGATGACTACATCAATTTCACTGCTTGTGATTGGTTTGTTTAAGTTGTCTACTTTTTTCTTTAGTTTTGGGTGGTTGCATCTTTCCAAGAATCTGTCCATCTCTTCCAGGTTATTGTATTCGTTTGCCTATAGGTGTTCATAATCATATTTGATTATTGTAAAAATTATTTTAAACCCTCCCTCAAGACTGAAACCTGAAGTATTAACCACTAGAGCTAAAAGTTGGCCTGAGATGCAGGCATCTCAAGGTCGAAGGAGACTCAACTAGGCCTTTGTAGAACTTTTACTACCTTTGGCTCTCAGGCCAGGGTGTGTGTGTGGGAAAGCTAAAAGCAAGATACAAACGGGCACACACAGCTGCTTGCCCTTACCTTAAATGGGAGAATAACAGCTTGTGCCAAAGAAAAGAACTTATCCAAGGTGAAAAGGCCAAGTCCCATGGAGGTATATTTCTTAGGGATATCCAGAATGTCACAAATTGTATTTTATGCCAATTTTGTGGAAATAAATATTTGTCAGTTTTCATAGATACCTTTTCAGGATTGGTAGAAGCTTTTCCAATCAGAAGGAAGGAGCAAAGATTGAGGTTAAAAAAAATCATAGAGGAAATAGCACCTTGATTGGGAATTTCCCTCACAACTGGATCTGATAATTGGCCAGAATTTTCTGCCAGTGTTTCATAGGCTATTGACCGAGCTCTGGGGACAGATTGGAAACTGCACTGTGCATAGAGGCCTCAGAGCTCCGGACAGGTAGAGAGGATTAATCCGACACTTCAGGAGACCCTGACCAAATGAACCATGGTAACTGGCGCTGGGTGGGTGAGTCTTTTGTCTTTTGCTCTTCTGAGGGTCTTGTGTTCCCCTTGTGTTAAAAAAGATATACCCACTTGAAATTATTTTTGGGAGACCTCTTCCTTTGGCTCCTGTTCACTTGCCAGATGTTAAGCTGGAAAATCCTACTGACATTTTCTGATGGCTCCAGCAATTGCAGCCCTTGTTACATGCCAGTTGGGAGGCATTCAGATGAGTGGCAGCAGTCCCTAAAGCCAATCTTGATAAAGAGGCATTGTCACCTGTAACCTCCGCTGGTGAATGGGTGCTGGTAAAGAGAACACAACCCACACACCCTGGAAACCAGTGGAAAGGGCCTTTTGTTGTTGTTTTATCCACCCCAATTGCCGTAAGGTTGCCAGCTTGAAACCGTGGATTCACTGGTCACAACTAAAGAAAGTTGTGGCTCTACCATTCCAAACCCAGTGAAAGATTTCATGCCCAGTCAACAAGGACCTGCTACGGATCAAGTTAACCCAGTGTCCTGAGCAGGATGCTGTTGGTGATTTACCTGCTACTGGTGCCAACACTGGCAACAAGACTCAGCGACCCCCACCTGATCCTGAACTATACTTGGACAATTAGCAGAATGACTTGAGTTGTTTACTCACCCTGGCCCACAGGTCTAGTCATGGCCATTATTGTGGTCCACTTTGCCTGCTTCTTTCCCTACTGATTTTTGTCCCTGTCTTTTGAGGAAAGCGGTGACTTTTGTAATGGCTAGGTTCAATAGTCTCAAGCCAATGGTTTTAAGACAACAAAGTGAAAAATTGCAGACAATAGATATCTTGAAAAATTTGGTCTGATGACCTCATATTCCCAAAGACAGGGAGGAATGTCAAAATGAGTTTAAACCACCCAGAAGATTGAAACCTAAAGTGTTAACCACTAGGCCTAAAATTTGACTTGAGATGCAGGCATCTCAAGTTCGAAGGAGACTCAACTAGGTCTTTGTAAAACTTTTCCTAGCTTTTGCTAACTCATGCCAGGCTGTGTGTGTCGGAAAGCTAAAAGCAGGATAGCAAAGGAACACAGCTGCTTACCCTTCTCTAACTGGGAGACAGAAAAGAACTTATCCAAGGTGAAAAGGCCTAGTCCCCTGGAGGTATTATTTCTTTAGGGATGTCTAGTTTGTCACAAATTGTATTTGATTCCAGTTTTGTGTATTCTATGCCAATTTTGTACCATTCTTGTTTTTGCCTTTATTATTGGAGAAAAAAGTTCATACTATTTTAATCTTTGTATATTTGTTAATGTTTGCCTTACATCCCAATATGTGGCCAACTTTTGAGAATGAAACATGTGCATTTGTAAAGAATATGTATTCCTTTCTTTGGGGTGAGATGTCCGGTAGATATCTATTAGGTCCATATGGTCTAGATCTTCATTTAGGGCTTTTGTGTTTTCATTTAGTTTTTTTCTTGTTGATCTGTCCTTTGGTGAGAGTGGTGTGTTGAAATCACCTACCACATATGTATCTTCACCGATGCCTGTTTTCAATGTTAGTAGTAGTTGTCTGATGAATTTCGGTGCAACCTCATTTGATGAGTATATGTTAATAATTGTTATGTCTTTTTTTATGTATTGAACTTGTGTTAATATATTGTATCCTTCTTTATCCCTTGTCACATTTTTTACCTTAAAGTCTACTTTATCTTCTATTAGTATCGCTACTTCTGCTTTCTTTTGGGGGCCCTTTATTTGCAGAACTTGTTTCCAGCCCTTTACTTTTAGTCTGTGCTTATCTATTGTGCTTAAGTGTATTTCTTGCAGGCAGCAGAATGTTGGGTTTTGTTTTGTGATCCACTCTACTACTCTGTGTCTTTTGATTGCTGAATTTAGACCATTGATATTTAGGGTGATAGTTGATACTTTCTATTCTGGTGTTGATTTTTGGACGGTCATTTTGAGGCTAGGGTGTCCTTTTATTTTTTTTCTATTACTGGTATTTGAGATTCTGAACTTAGTGTTTTGGTTGTCGTGTTGAGGTTCTTAGTAGCTTCCTTGTTTTGATCATTCTGTTTATTCTTCTGTTGGTTTTAATCATAGGGCTTCTTGGAAGATTTCTTGGAGTGGTGGTTTTATGGTAGCAATTTTCTGGATGCTTTGCTTGTCTGAGAAAAGCAAAGGAAGCTTTGCAGAGTAGAGTATTATTGGCTGGCATTTTATGTCCTGAAATTTTTTGAAAATATGACTCCATGCCTCCTTGTTTGGAATGTCTCTTCAGAGATGTCAGATGTCAGTCAGTAGGTTTTCCTTTGTATGTTATCTGTTTCTTCTCTCTAGCCAGTTTCATTAGTTGTTTTCTTATCCTGGGCTCTTGGGAGTTTTACAATGATGTGTCTTGCTGTGGTTTTTCTTTTGTTGCTGTAGTTTGGTGTTCTTTTGACTTCCTGGATGTCAAATTTCAATTCTTCCTTCAGGATCGGGAAGTTTGCTCCATTATTTCAATAATTTGCCTTTCAGCACCCATGTGCCTCTCTTCCCCTTCTGGGACACGCACATCTCTTCCGTTTCCTTTCTTGAAGGAATCGGACAGATCTCTGAGTTTTTCTTCCATTTTCTTACATTGTGTCTCTCTGTCTTTCTTCTTCCTCTCCATTTTGGTGTCCTCAAGGGTGCTTATTCACTCTTCAATTTAATACAGTCTTCTTTCATAACTTCCTGTTGTGTTTTTTAGTTCTTCTGTTGCTCCCCTTAGATCTTGGGTTTCTATCTGATTCTTGTTTATGTATTCATTTTCTTTTCAATATTTCAATTATTTTATCTTTGTTGATGTGTTGTTTCTCAATTTTTTCCAATTCTTCTTCTGGCTTGTTCAGTTTCTCTGCCATGCTCACTTCTTTATCTTTGCATTATTCTAATCTTCCCTTAACTCATTCTATGCTTACAACATGCATAGGCTCAGTTCTTGTCTAGGAGGCAACATATTTCTTCAATGTTATATTTGTTGATTTCTAGAGTTTGTCTTTCCTTCAATGAATTATTGGTTTGTATGGCATTTGCTGGGATGTTTGCTTTTTTCCTCTTTCCTGTGCTTTGCCTTTGCACTTCCTCCACATATTAAGCGACTGACTCTAGTATTGGCTGCCATGATGATTGGGGTCTTCTAGTCATTTGTAGTAGATTCTGCCTTTGTGTCTATGTAGCTGAGGTGAGAAATTTTTTTATTTCCTTTGGCTGATTTGGGTGGTCGGTTCCTTTCCCTGAGTCTGAGTGATAGATTGGTGTGTTTACTATGATACGCTTTGTCTTCTTTTCTGGTAATTTGCTTGTAATCTGGTGGGACAAAAAGTCAATTCTGCATTCCCCTAAAAGTGGCTCAAATCAGTAGGTACTATAGTGCTTCTTCTGTGGTTCTTTTTGGACGAACAGTACAGGTGTCTTTTGTTCTTGTTCTTTGAGTTTTTAGCCCCTCTGTGTGGTTATTTTGACTGCTTTGCGGCCCATGTGCTCGGGCCTCTATCAGGGTCTCTAGGCTGCTGAGCGAAGCCCCTTCCCCGACCTGGGTACTGGTCTGAAGTGGATGCCTTCTTGGCTAATTGGGCACAACAATCGGTTTTTAATGTTTTTAATTTAAACTTAAAATAGAAGAAACATTTTGGTCAATATTGCTAATTTCCTACATCATGTTGTTTTTCTTTTGGTTTAAATGGCTCAAAGTTCCCAATTTTAGTTTCCTTACAGGTGACTTTAAAACTATTTTAAAAAAGAAGGGAGCCAAACCAAATAATCAACCTAATATCCTATTGACAGATGAGGAAACGCAGATCTTGTGAGAGTCAATGACTTGCTCAAAGACAGTCAGCTAGTCAAAGACCAAGTCAAAACTAAAAGTAGGTCTCAGGTTTCCAGTTCCAAACTTTCCCCCAGTTTTCTAAGCTATTTTGACTCTACTGCTAAAGTTAGGGAGAAAAGAAATGTAATGTAAAACATTGATCAGTTTTGTTTCTTACCTGACATCCTTGAGAAGAGGAAACTTCAACTGAGGGCACAAAGGATGAGGAGGCTATCCTCAAGGATGTCTCAGTGGATGACACCAAAGAGCACATGTGTCCAGTGTGAAGTACACTGGTCATACTGGTCACTTTTGCTGTTTTTCTGCTGGTCATTGGTCACTTGTGATCATCCAAATTATCTTTACTGTAGCTCCATGGAAACCCCAGGATCCTACCAGTTGGTAGGAAGCTTGGTGAGAGAATGATGTCATAAAGAATGAAGTTTAAAGATACAAACCAAGGAATAGGGAGGTCAGATTCCCAAGCAGAAGACAAGATTGTATGGTGAAAGTGTGTGAGTGCCGAAAGAACACCTGGGTGTTGAGCTCTAGGGAAGTGAAAACCTACAGGACGGAAGGGATGTTCTTCCTTTTTTCCAGGATCTTGGAAAAATCATCTACGTGTTTCTTATAGATGTTTGTTAATATGATTGATAACATATTTTCTGTGTAAGGTTTTGTAATATACAAATATTCAGAATATGCATATTCTGTTAATATTCTTAGAGATGAAGGAATGAGACATCTTGGTTAAGCAAGTATTAGTGTCCTGAAACCATATACTTGTTCTGAGATTTTAAGTTGACTAGTGACTATAAGGACCACTGGAAGGGATTAAACAAATTTTGTAACTTGTTTAAAGAGGAGGGTACAGTTCCTGAGTGCACCTTGTAGGGAATGATGTGGTCCAAGGTTCCCCTGTGTAGCTTCTTCTGCTTGAATCCTGCCTTCCTGGGGCTGAGTTGGAAGGAACTAGGTTGAACTTGTATTGTTCTCTACACTCCATTTTTTCTTTTTCTAATAAGCAGTGTTTCCAAGACAATTGCTGTTACTTCCAACAACAGGGATTGTCTTTTCCATGCCCACTGCTCACCAAATGAACTCTCCATTGGGTGTAATTACCAGCAAGCAAGAAGACTGCTAATAGAGCCTTTTTCTGTTCCTGCTTTGGCTCGCAGTTCTCTTGTCCAAATCTGCTCCTTCTGGCTCCTTGGGCCAAGGAGGCCTCTTGACAGCTGACTCTGTTAGCGCCTTTGTATGTGAGAGGCATTGGCATTGCTTTCCCTTCTCCTTCTCAAATCAGTGTATCCAGTTTGGCAGTTACTGTAGCCTCCCCTCCCTTGCAAACAGCCACTGTAGATGGGCTTGTAGGGTTCTCTGTCTGCAAATCTTGGGTGCAAGACCAGGCAAAGAGAAGAGTAGAATAATGAGAGACATAAGAGGCTGTTAGTGGAAATAGAGAACAAGCAAGGTAAAGGTACAGGAAAAAAGGAATTCAGCCCTGCCCCCACGCCATTACCTCCCGGAGTGGGGGCAGGCTGCGCCCTCCCGATCTCCCCTTGAAACAGAGGGCAAGGTGGCTCTGCAGATCTGAGCTGAAGATGGCTGCCCTGTGTATCAGTCACCTGCAGATGGGTGGGGCCACCAAAACACACACCCCATCCCCCCTCCAGGGCTCACCCAGCTGGAGGGATTACCCCTTCTGCTCTCCTCTGGAGAGGGAACCTGGACTGCCAGGGACCTGGGTGCACAGACTGCCCTCTGGTGGCTGCCTGCTGGTAGGTGGGACACTTTCAAACTGTTTTTAATGTAACTCTGTAGTATAAAATCTGCCATGAATTTTGCATCCAAAGAAAATAATCTTTAATAGACTTCTCTGGTACTTTTTTGAGACTAGGTCTCCCTATTTTTGCCTGTGGAAGCACAGGCTCTCATTGCCTGGGGTACCACAGACTCAAGCAATCCTCAGCCTCAGCTTCCCAGGTAGCTGGGATTACAGGCACGTGCCACGATACACAGCTAGTTTTTGGAACTAGGTCTCGCTATGAGCCCAAGGCGGGACTTGAACCGAGATCCCTAGCGCTGGCCGCTTCATAGGCTGAAGCCTTCCGGCACGAGCCACCGTGCTCGGCCGCTTAAATAGACTTATTTCATTTTGTTTACGTTAACTCATTTATATCATGTCTTGCCATATTTATAGAATATAAATCATTTCATTTAATTTTATCTTATTTTTGAGATGGTAAATCTCATTTTTTGAAGTCTCACCATGTTGCCCAGGGTAGTCAGTCCTGAACCCGTGTACTCAGTGATGCCTCGCCTGAGCCTCCCAAGTCTGGGATTACAGTTGTGTGCTACCATGCAGAGCCAGAATATAGATCATTTTTAAATGCCTTGGTTTATGTTTTTATCCCAGTATATTTTTTTAAGGAATCCAGCATAGTCAGATATCACTTTTCTTCTTGATGATTATTTTGAAATATCAAGAACTATTCTGATAGATTTTGTGAACAGGATCTTCAAATTAAAAAAGGTCTGTGCCAAAGGCAGTGTGGTGAGCTCCACTGTGCATCCAAGCATCAGGAACAATGTCTGTGTTCAGCATGGCCTGCCCAGATGGGCTCTGGTTTGGATCCCCTGGTTAGTGCAGTTCTTACTCCCTACTCTTGTGACTGTGATATTGTGAGTTAGGGTTGAGCTGCTAGTGTTTGGAATGTGGAATAAGCTGGTTTGGGGAGAAAATTCTATGCATCTAATTCTTTACTTTGGTGTAAGTCTTTGAAGGGGTGGCTGGATTCGTCTGCCAGGAGATGTTTCTAGAGACAATGAATAGGAGGCTCAGAGCACACAAGAGTACAGTTCAAAAACGGCACCTTCAGAGAATTTTCTTTCATGTACAGGGTTATGTTTCCTCTTTGTTCTGATAATGCATCTTCCATGAATTATGAAGTAAGAGCGTTTTTAGTGATGGGGAGTGACACTTGCCTGAGATGAAATTGTGAAAGGTTTTGCATATGAAATGCTTGTTTTCTTAAAGTTCATACTTTTTTCCCTTTCTTTTAGAGACTTAGTCTCGCAGTGTTGCCCAGGGAATCACAGTATAGGGTTGCCCATGTTGCCTCAGACTCAAGGGCTCCCAAGTCTCCCATTTAGCTGGGATAAAAGGCACGTGCTGCCACTCGCCCTATTTTTTGAGACTGATATGACATAACCAGGCCTAACTATCACTGACAGGCCTAAGCCTTGCTACTATGGCAGTGGTCATTTTCAGCCCAAAAACTTCCCAGCTTCAGGAAATCAGGTACAAGCTTGCCCCGATCAATCAGAGAGGGACAAGCTTGCTTGACTGGTTGTCCAATGGAGACCAGCCAACCAGAAGATGAACCATTGGCACCAGAACACTGCCAGGACCTAAAAACTGTATAAAAGACTGGGCTCCGGGAACAGAGGGGTTCAGCCTCCATGTCATAATGGCACCAAAGATGTGGTAGACCAGGTTGAAGGTTGATAGAAGACACCAGAGAGCCTCCTCCTGTTACCCAAAGCTTTCACAGGAGTCTGTGCAATGTCTCCATAGCAAAACTCACCTGGGAGCCTAGAAAATGACCCACATACTGTGCACCACCAAGGTGGCCTTCCAAGGGGCTCACTGCCTGGCACAAGATACTGTAGCAGCCTGCAGGCCATGTCAGCTCCTACAACCTCAATGTTCGGGTGGGCAGATGGGACCCGTCGTGGGGTGAGTACCCCGGGGATTACTGGAGGTGGACTTTACGGAACTCAACCCTGCAAAGTATGGCTGTAAATATCTTCTAGCCTTTGTCGAAACCTTCTCTGGGTGGGTGGAGGCTTTTCCTGCTAAACAGGAAACAGCGACTACAGTGGCAAAAGTCTTGCTAGGAAAAATGTTCCCCAGGTTCGGGACTCCTCAATTTATAGGTTTAGATAATGGCCTTAGTGGTTCCAGTTGTAGTGGGGGCATTGGGGACAAAATGGAATTTCACTGTGCATACAGTCCCCAGAGTTTCGAGCAGCTAGAACGGATGAATAGAACCTTAAAGGAGACCTTGAGTAAATTGAGCTGGAGACTGGGGGTGACTGGGAGGCTCTCCTATTCTCTTTGCTCCGTGCTCGGAAATCCCCATATAACTTGATCTGACACCCTATGAAATAATGTTTGGCCGCCCCCACCAGTGGTCTCCTTACACCCACAGGGTACAGAGTCTCGGGTGCCGACACCCCAGCAGATCTGACCTTGAGCTGCAAGCCATTCGGCGGGCCCAGGCCAAAATCTGGCCCTGGCTCAAGCCATCTATGAGAAAAGGATGGAGGTGTTGGGGAGACCCGCATGCCTTCACCCCCGGTACTGGGTTTGGGTTCGAAGGCATCAACCCAAAACTCTAGAATGCAGGTGGAAGTGCTCTTATCAGATTATTTTTGTCACCCCAACTGCTCTCAAGGTCGACGGTGTGGCAGCTGAATTCACCTTACACTCGCATGCCCTGTGTCTCAGACAAACCTAAGAACACTCCTCACAGATGGCGGACAGCAGCAGCAGACCAGACAGTCCTCTCAGGATCTGGCTGACCTGTCCGACTGCAAATATCCATAGGAAACAAACAGACAGACGAAAAGAGCAGTGACAATGGAGCAATCCTTTTCCTCTTCCTCAGGAGAGGGGTACTGCCCCGTATTACTTCAGAACAAGGGAGGATTAGACCTGCTCACAGCTCTGGATGGAACTCTGCCTGAATCTCAGGGAAGAGTGTAGTTTGTACGCCATTAAGTCAGGCATGAGCAGGGATAAGATCAAACAGTTGCAAGAAGACCTAAAAAGGTGATGCAAGCAACCGGGAGTTGCTGTAGTTTTTCTGGGCCGACCAGAGGGATGGATGCCTTATCTACTTCCTATTAAAGGCCATTTTTTATGCTTCTGATGGCCATGACCTCTGGGCCTTGCCTGCCTAACTGCTTGCTCACTTTCATAAGAGAACAAATCTCCTCAGTCCAAATCATGGTCCTCAGGCAGCACTATGTCATGTCCTTACATCAGGTTGACAGGCCAGAAGACTTACAACTAGCATTAGGACAGAATTGTCCAACTCTGGGGTCAAAAAAAGGGGCAAAATGATGTGACACAGTGTGACACAGCGACAGGCCTAAGCCTTGTTTCTATGGGGAGGGTCGTTTTCAGCCAAAAAATCTCCTGGCTGCAGGAAATCAGGAGCAAGCTTGCCTTCAACCAATCCAAGGGTGACAAGCTCACTTAACTGGTTGTCAGAGGGAGACCAGCCAACCAAAGATGACCTCGTGCACCTGACCACCTCCAGGACCTAAGAACTGTACAAAAGACAAGACTCGGGACAGAGGGGTCCAGCATCCATGTCCTGACGGGACCACTTAGGCAGTGGACCAGACTGAAGGTGGACCCTAGCTTAAGCGAGTAATAAAGCCTTTACTGTTCTGGCATAGTGCCTGAAAGGAGGGAATTTATTCGAAACCCCAGTGGCAAATTTAACACACAAGGACCCCTGTGTGGCTCTGGGGTCTTCTGGAACACACTGAAATAAGCTCTTCTTAGTCTCAGCCTCTTGTTCTAGGCTGGGTAAGAATAATAGCTTTTTTTTTTTATATAATCTAGTCTAGAGAATGTCATATAAACTTGAAAAGTGTATTCTGCAATATTTGGATGGAGTATTCTGTTTTAGGTACAGTTGGCTTACTGAGCTGTTTGCATCCTCTATTATCTTCTGTGTGGTTTACTTTACCTTTATTAGAAGTAGAGTATTGAGGTCTTCCATTATTAAGTAGAAATCTTTATTCCTCTATTTCTGTCAATCCCCAGTCTTTTTGGGTTACCATTTGCCCAGAGCTTTTTCTACGTTTTCTACTACTTTTTCCACTGTTTGTCTTTTTTC
>PVHY01026078.1:0-17686 GCA_004024945.1 Uropsilus gracilis
GGAGGAGGAGGAGGAGGAGGAGGAGGAGGAGGTAGGGGATAGGGGAAGGAGGAGGAAGTGGGGGAAGGAACACGAACAAGTGTAGGTCCTTTGAGTTTATGAAGCTAAACACAGAAGGTGGTATTTGGCCTCTGAGGCTGCAGAAGCAAGGTGCTTAAGCTGTGCTTGGAGTTTAGATTCAACCATCAAGGGAAGGGCAAAAGACAAAAGATCCAGAACAAAGATGCTCAATACATTAGCAATCCCCTGTGGGTGGCAAAAGCAGGAATGCATGTAGGGATCTACAGAGATTACACTGCTAAATAATTAAAGCACAAAGATTAGATGAACGTCCCTTCAACATCAAGCTAAATTTGAAAGGTTAGTTACAGAACAGCATGTTGGTACCTGGGGATCCTGAGGTTGCTTTCTAGGATGAAGAGATGATTATAACAGTAACTGCTCTCAGGATGGGCTGCCCACTGGAGGGCCTTGCTAAACTGATACAATAGCACTGCTCTCTGACTGCCACCTTGTAGCAACCAACTGGTGCAATTCAGATTTACAGAGAGAAGGCTTTGCTTGGGGCTTACCCAGAACAAGGGGGGAGAGCCTGGAGCCTCATACTCAAAGAACCTGTTCAGTGTCCACACTGAAGTCATAGAAAAGGCCATTTTTAACAGAGTCCATCTATTTTGGAAAATATTCCACTAGTACTGCAGTGAAGCATCTGAACATTCACATTAAGATAAAAGACAATGTCAAGGTATCATGTCATTTGTTCATGACAGGATTTTTTTTCAAATGAGCTCACATTGTATCAAGCTCTGCTGTTCAAAGTTTTCATTTTGGGGGTGTCAGTCATGAACAAGGGATTGTAAACATGTAGATTTTGACATTTTCACTGGCATGCACATAGGATTCTCATTTTAATTTAGTTAAATTAATATATCCAGCATTCTTCCTCCTTCACACCAAATTGTGAAAATGATCAGGTGCCACGGACCGGCCGTGCAAGAAAGACCGCTAAGTGCAGGCTTTAGGTAGACAGGAAAAACTTAGTCAGGAAAATGGGTTTTTATTTTCAGCAGATGAAAAGACAAAATTCGAAGGCAAGGGGAAAACATGTTCAGCAGTCCAGAACACAGAGACCCATAGAGACAGAAGGTCAATGGGCTTATATAACAGAGGCCACTTAGAATGGCCATGGTTAGGCTCTGTCACCACAGAAGGGAGAAATCCCCAAAGGCCCCAAGTTTGTATGAACAATAGTGAGGGTGGGACCCCCAGGGACCATCCAGATTTATTTCCTGTCAGAGCATCTCAGGGTTGTTAAAATGCCCAGAGACCTGCAAGGGTTAAATATAGGCCTTAAAGACCTAATGTGTTAAAATACAAGTGTTAAATGCTAGGCCTAAAAGTTGGCCTGAGATGCTGGCAAGGAAGACTCCACTGAGTTTTGCTAATTCAAGGCCAGCCTGTGGGGGGCTGGGGGGTTAAAAACCAGATAATGAATAGACACAGTTGCCTCTTCCCTTAATTGGGGGGGAAACAGTTTGTGCAGAAGAAAACAACTTATCCAAGGTGAAAAGGTCTAGTCCCAAAATTGTGTTAGTTTTGCTTTATGTCCAGACTGTCACAAGTTTTGTTTTCTGTACTAATATTGTGCTGCATCATAGGAAATTGCCTCTACATCACTAGAAATGCAAGAAAGGTATTCTGAGCTTTTGGTAACCCTATATATTGCCTGTATCAATGAAGCTGGGGGCCTTGGGTCTAACTTCCCTTCTGTGACCCAGGTGCCCTCAGCTGAGCCTCATAATAAAGCTTTCCTATTTGCCTATCTCTCTGACAGTCTGTATTTGCAGTGGTTTAACAAGGGTAATTGGCAGCTTATAAAATATCAAGATTATCTCTACCAATTCTGTTTGACAAATGCCAGAGATTTCCACAGTTCTATTGAGGAGTGAGACATCACTGATGTCTTATGCTCTGGGACAAAATAAGGTGACATCTCAGATATCACAAGGGATTCTCACAAATGAGTTATGTCTAGAATAGAAGAGGAGGCATGTCTGGGGATATTTATTCCATTTCTCAAATAGAAAAAGAGTTTCTCACTTCTCTTCTGTCTTCTTCCCACTTTCCAAGTTTCACTTTACATGTACCCTACTCATTGAAGCTTATCATCCCCTCTTGGATTCAAGCTATCCCCAAGGCAATGTGTTCCATCATTGCCACACCATCATTACAGATGACCTCTGGGAGTCAAGAGTGTAGACACAGTGTCACAGGACAAAGAAGGGGTTCTACAGGTCCTTCAGGTCTGATCTCACCCTCCAGCCACACAGGTGGACAAGTCAAGAGCAAGTTAGCTTCTGTCCACTGCTCCACTGACTGGGGTCAGAGGGATGGACCAAGGGGACTTACCTCCTCCCAAGCCCATATGGGCTCTTGAGACCCTCTGATCATGACTGAAAAGAGACTCCCTTGAGAGACTTGCTTTTAGGGCCAGGGTTGAAGAACAAAGGAATTAAACAATATTGGCTAAGAAGTAAGGAGTGAGGGCTTTTCAAATTCCAATTGTTTGTCCTTATGTGGTGCATTCTTATCACCACACAGGGGCACCAATCATCTCCCCAGTGGGTCACATGGGGCTCACGAACATCTGTGGGTGTTTACACATGTGTGTGCCCACAGCTTCAGTCTGAACAGGCCTAGTCTCAGAATCTGGAGCTCCCTTCTGCAGCCACCAGCTTGATACACTGTAAATAGATAATTCCGGGATATACAGGCTAGGGAAGAGTTAGGAGTAAGACAATGGACCAAGGAAATTGATGGCAGCAGGAGTTCAGGCCTAGAGCCATCAGATTTACTTCACCTTTTATTGAACCGAATTAGCTCACGAGAACCGCACATTTCTGTCTGTCTCTGTCTTGGGACCTTTCCTATATCAATAGGATTCACCAGGGCAGTCAGTGTCTGAGGTCATGTCTCTCCAGGTGTCTTGGTTCTCACCTATATGAAGTGTCAAGCCATCCTCTGAGGTCAAAGAATGCACATACAGGTCTGTATCCATAGGTCTACTCAGGACAAGCAGACATAAAGAGAAAGAAGAGGGGTACTTGACCATAAAAAAAGACAGAGAGGGATGTTTTGTTCCTCCTCAAATTCTCTTGTTCCCATCCATCCCCTGAGTTCTGGGTACCTTGAAATGAGCTCAACCATACAGCAGTATGGGCACATGCAAGCAGAAATTGCAGATAGTCACCAGAGCTGACTCCATGGAGACCATCACTGGAGAGGCTATCAACTCCTATATGTATTAGAAGATGTGTTTGAGGCTTCTTGGTCTGCTTTAGTGCTGTCATTAACAGATATGTTGGTTGCACACAGGTGATGAGCTTTGTGAGTCCAAATTCCTTTCTTCAGATGGAGTGGCTTTGAGCAATGTCTGTGGCCATTTGTTCATGTAACATAAATGCTGAGAGACTCCTAAGTTGTTTGTTTCCATGGAAAGGCCTTTAGTTATCCAGTCCTGGATTACAATTAAGCCATTAGTGTTGGTCCACTGATCTGTGCAAAGGTATCCTAGCCAGTCTGGAAATGTGCTCTACAGACCAGAACACCATTTCAAGTTCAGTCTGCCGTGAAAGCATTCATGCTGTGGGTCATTCGCCACCATTCAGAGAAATGGTTGCAGCCTTCTCTTAGGTGTTTTCACTTCAGGGCAAGCTATTTCACCTGAGCCAGGTTGTCTTTCCAAAAGTTAGCTCTCATATCAACCCAAGTACTTAAAAAAAGTACTTTGGGGGTGGGGCCCTGTGAATATGAAATGATGCTGGTCTTTGGGGCAAAGTGTAGCTCACTCTGGAAGGTATCCTTTTGCTATCACTGCAGAAATTTTTGGAGTTTCTCCCACCATATGGAAATCTAGTTGCTAGAGTCTTCAGGATAGGAAGTCATAACTTTTCTCTCTGTGAGGCAACATGTCTTCTGCAGCACTTACTAAAATACATACTAATGATGCTAAATACCTGTACAGAGTTCATTAATGCCAGACACTGAAAAGCTTTAGATCTGCTACGACCATTAACATAATTGGTTCTTATAATGAACCCATGTTGGCAGTGGACTAATTACTAATGAAACTCATATGGCTATCAGCTTTGAATGAAGCTATCAGACAACAGTGGGGTACCTGGCAACTCCACAGTCTTCATCTGAAAAACATTCTTGACTAACATCCTGGGGCATCAAATCGCTACTCCACTAAAGTGTTGTAGAAAATACTCTAAAATATATGCACTAAAATAAATACTTGAGAAACTGGGACCCACCTATTTCTTTTCCCTCTTTCACAAAGAGGTAGCAATAACTGAATGGAGAAGAAGGGAAAGGAACACTAACCACATACACATTTTCCCCACCCTCCAACCCCAACCTCCTAATCCCCACCCCTAGTCCAGTGACTGCCTTCCTCTCCCTGGCCTGCCAGGTCCTTCCACACCATGTCTGCTAACTTGATCTTCACAGAGCTGACACACAAGCTGGTGATGGTCTCTGTGCACCTCTGGGGCTGGGGCTGGGCCAGGGGACCTGTCAGCACAGCATCTTGTCAGGAGCCAGAAGTCAGTGACAAATTTTTTTTATTTTGATCATTTTTTAAATGTTCTTTTAAAAAAGAAAATACTAAGGTGCGCAGAGAATTTTTGTTTCAAGGCTTTAATGAATATACAAGACATTGTAATGATGTTCTATTTAAAAAATATGAAAAACAAAATATGTGAAGTAAGACATGGGGTAAGTGAGGTCCTTACAATTTCGAAATAATTGAGTAAGTGTACATAGCTCTTAGGAGACATGTAAGTGATGGTGCCCAGGCTATGATGCTAGAAACTTCCAGGCAAGGGCAAGAAGCCAAATTCTTCAGCAAAATGGTGAGGACTGTGAAATGCATACTAGCACTTTGGTTTCTTATTGTACTGAGGAGAAATTTCATTTGCATGGGATCCTAGAAAGACGGCAAATATTGAAAAACCTCAAACCCCATAAATCAGAGAGACTTAATGAACCTTTCTGCTAATGGTTCAGCCATTAGCTGGTGAATGGTTCTTGTTACCTGGGCCTTATAATGAAAAGTGTCCTTTCTGCTGTCAGCACTCTGCACATAGAAATGCTTGCACTTGTGGTCAGTTTTCAGTTCTGGAACAAACATTGCCCTAAAAGGAAAGAACCAGCCTCAGGCCTACCAAACAAACTGGTCTGAACTGGTTCAGACACAATCACTGCCCAACCTCTCCTCCTTTCAATGGAGGCCCTTGTCCACATGGGTGCTGCTGCCCACCCCTACCACCTGTATTTACAGGAGCAACTTCAAGTCTTTACTCTCCAGCTAAATTGCAGCCCTTTGAATGGCTGGTCTAAGCATGGTGCCCACTGAACTCATGAGCCTGAGCTCCAGGTCTGATTTCCTTCAATCCTGGCTTGGCCTCTCTCTAGCAGCACCAACTCAACTACCCAGTAACACTCTTCCAAGCATCCCAGCAACTCATGGGTTGATGCATGGGCTTGATGTAGCCTGCAATTTTCAGAGGTGAAGCTCCAGGGCTCTGCCCTCGGCCTGTTGTGATTCTAAATCAACTGATCCCAGCCCTCTTCACTCTTCTCCAGGCACTGGCAGACAGGTTGGGAGCAGAACAGTCAGTAAGAGCTGGAAATCCTAACAGAAGAATGTACCAGAAGGTGGGGAGAGACCGATATGGAGAGATACCAGATGGGGTAACAGTTGGCATATGTCTCAAAGAACTAGGGTTTTCACCTGAGTATGGAAAAGAGAATGGGGATAAAAGTAAAATGCCTCTTTTAACACCAAAGAAGGCAAATGTGAATTGCAACTTCATGCATTAACTTTTATATTTTATTTGGTTGATTGGAAAACCAGTTTTGCTTCAGATTTATGTTTGTCAGATGAAGTACTATGAGCAGCTCATTTCTCCCCCCTCCTCCAAATTCTATTTGATGATCAAACAACTTTCATTGTAGTAATATGATGGTGTGTGTACTGAGGACCCATTTTTTGTTATGAGCATCAGAAACAGGTTAGCTTACTTATGTCAAAAGATAAATGAACTGGCAGTGAGGAAGTAGATCCAACACAGGACTTGGGGTAAACAGAGAAACCAGGGACATGCCAGAAACTCAGATGTTAGGACCGGTAGGACATAATGCTCAATGTTGGAATGACTCAACTCAATCCACTTCCTACTTGAGGTCACACTTCTTGAGATTCAATATCCTAGAAAAGAAAGCAATTGGTTGATTGTACATATACTTATCCCTGGGAGGTCAGGAGGGTGGCGGGCAGGAAAGTGGGGCAGATGGGGCTTTCACTAGTCCTACAAAGACTCAGCTTTCTGGATCATGGGTGATTCTCTAAATGGGCAGCAAGGCACAGGTCCTGGACCCAACCATGGACAGACACAGAAAGTCCGCTGTTTCTACTATGATGACCAAGCTGTACCCCCCCTGCCACGGCAACCGAGAAAGGTCCAGGAACCTGAGAATCACCTAACACACCAGCAGGAGAAAGAGCAGTAGGGAAACATGATAAGGCTCAGAAAAGGCAAGAAGTGGGGGTGCCTGGACTCTGGTATGTAAGAAGGCACAGTGGATATGTCTGGATGGAAGGGAGGCTGAGGGCATGTCATTAATGCTATGAGAGGTCATCCTACAGTGGAGGGGACCAGTGGAGTTGCAGGAGATTTGAAGACAAACTCTGGCTCTCAGGTATTGGCAATGAGAAAGGACCCAGTGCTGGGGGATGGATACGTTGTGTCTTCTTCATCTCTATCTCGACCAGGAAGATCCAAAATGATTGAGCCATGTGCACAAAGTACCCTTCAGGCTATCACGCCAAGGTTAGGCTTATCCCTGAACTGGATCTGTAAGCCATGTTTAAATTCCTCAAACAGGATGATCTGCCAAGAAGAAGATGATGAGATTCAAGAGCTACTCCTGAAGCAGGAATCCCAGCCCTATAGCCATCCCCACGAGAACAGTTCTCCCGTCCTCTCGTCTGTCACATGCATTTAGCGTCCACACCCTAGTTCTCACCAGGCAAGAGGCAGTCTCCCAGACAACTACACAGGCAGTCTTGAGATTCAAAAACTGCCCCTGAAGCAGGGAAGAGGTGGGAGAGGCAGTGGGGGAGAGCTCACCTCATTTGTTCCAGTTTGAAGCCAAGGTCCTGGTAGGTAAAGGGTCTCCTGGGGACCTTTATTCCAGTAGCGCCCCAGATTTTGACCATTGATAAATACTACTCCTTTCTTCCAGCCCTGAAAAGGATCAGAATGGAGGGTTCATGCCTGAGCTCTGATGTAAAGACACAAGAGTAGAATACACATACCTGGTACACCACAGACACACCAGATGATAGCCATAGTCACACTCAGACAAGACAGATCACTAACCATGGGAGAGTTTTATACCACTAGTTTTGGCCTGAGATTGGCTTAACCTGGGTGCTAAATTCCAGATTGTCTCCCTGTACCTGACTCAAGTGAGATCTTTATTTCTACCTGCTATCAGATATTCATTGAAATATGCTAGACCCAAAACATTATTAGAGTTGTAGAACTTCAGGTGTAAGGGTGACCACATTCCCAGATCCCACCTACAGCATCTCTACCACAGGTGGGGTGGTGACTGTGTGTGGAGTTAAGGGTCTCAACATCTTGGATTATGTCTACAGGCTATTTGCTCATGGCCACTGTTTCCCCATGCTGAGGATTCTACCGCCATCCCCATGAGAATAGTCCTCTCGTCTGGCACATGTGTTTGGCTTCCACACCCTACTTCATACCAGACATGAGGCATCCTCCAGACACCTGTATGACAGGGCAGGTTCCCAGAAGCTAAAGTTTCAGGGTAGGACCCATGCACCCATGCTGGTTTTCTAAGGGAGGTTGGGGATGAAAGCAGGGAAGACAAAAGTGGGAGGAAATATCACTAACCTCCAGTTTTATGAAGGTGTCTTTGGGATGATTGAAAACATTCATGAAAGCAAGGAAGAAGGCAGGGCCCTGCTGTTGCCATGAGCTGATGATAGGTTTCCAGATGTTGGGAATGCCCCTGGGAGTCAAGCACCAGTGAGAAGGTCATGCCTGCCTTTATAAGGGTTAGTTGGGACTTCTGGGGTAAGTCTCTTCTGCTCAAACCTGGCTCCCCTTCTGTAGGACAAGCCTAGGCCTTTTAGGGTACATGATACAGTAAATAATCCAGCAGATCAGGAGCTGGGCAGGGGAGGGGATGGTCACTACTTCTATCCTAGGCAATTCTGAAAATAGTCACCCCCTCTTGTTCTGGGTTCCCATCTCTGTTATTTGAAAAGCAAAGGGGTTGGTCTGACCATCTCTGAACATCTTTCCACCTCTAAGTGCTTCCCATATTTAACCCATCATCCAAGTCAATGGCTTCTGTACTTACCTTTTCAAGAACTGAGCATTCATCTCCAGGTTGAAGATTTTAAATTTTCTTAATGGAGAATTGTTAAGATAGATATCACCAGTTAAACCTATATATGAGGAACGAAAGGAAGTGAAGACAGTGAGAGGATGCAGAGGTTGTGAATGGACTGTGGTCAGGGTTCCCTCTCCTGGTCATCAGAGAGAAGGTCACTGTAAAACCGTCCCTGGTCAGCACCTTCTGTGTGCATGTGTGTGTCCCTAGATTAGTGCCCATATCTCCTCCATCAGTAGCAGAAGTCAGGCCGGGCATGGTGACTCGTGCTTGTAAGCTTCAGCCTATGAAGCGACCGGGACTAGGGATCGCGGTTCGAGTCCCACCTGGGGCCCATAGCGAGACCTAGTTCCAAAAAAAATAGCTGGGCGTGGTGGCGCGTGCCTGTAATCCCAGCTACCTGGGAAACTGAGGCTGGGGATTGCTTGAGTCTGGGGTACACCGGGCAATGAGAGCCTGTGGTTCCACGAGCAAAAATAGCGAGACCTAGTCTCAACAACAAAAAAAAAAATAGCAGAAGTCACTTCAATTCCTCCTAGGTCTGCCCAGCACAGGGCTTCAGCTAATTAAACTCTTGCATCGATCAAAGCACTCTGGACAGAAGGAAGGCATGAGGGGCTATTTGCTTAGGAGTGAGGGGGAAGGCCAAGTGAAGACCAGGCCTGACTAGTGAAGAAAAAAACCAAAATTCTTAGGGAGTGACTCTTAACTATTTCTCCAAGGTTATTTCTACAGTTTTCTTCAAAACCCTCCCAAAAGAATAAAGGCAGTGTATTGGCTTGGCAACTAGAGAAAAGAATAAAGACAGTGTATGTGCTGAGGGTGAGAACCTAGCAGGACCTGTCACAGTTTCTATATATGGGGCCTCATTGGCCAGGAAATCCTGTTATCTGAACCACATAGTTGACCAGAACTGTCCTCAGAGGAAAAACAACAGGAATTAGGTGCCTCAAGGTCTCGGTTTTCTCCACCATGAAGCCTACCTTGTCTGGGGTCATGCCACTCTGAACATATCTGATCTTGGAAGCTAAGCAGGGTCTGACTTGGTACTTGGATGGGAGACCTACCTTTTCTCTCTTTATTGATGTTTTTCCCTGAAGCGAGTCTGCCTTGATTCTCCACCAGGATATGCAATGTCATGTAGTCCTTGTAGCCCTGTCCAAGATAGACCAGCCAGAGTGGGGACCACACAGATATTCTCTTGTAGAACTCCTAGACCTTTCTAGAATCTACGCTGCAATTACAAGAAAGAGACTGATAGAGATCAGGCATCAGAACCCTGCAGACTTCCACTCAAGATCAGGCAAACCCTGGGGCACCTGTTCCTCCTAATCTTCACCCTCATGCCATGGCATGTCTTTCAGGCAATAGACATTTGAATATTTTACCAGACTCTACCATGGCTAGAGACCAATGCAGAGTTTCCAAGCAGCAAATACATGGAAAAGTCCTGCTCACTCAAAGCATATATATCTGTACCTGAGAGTGACACACAAATCTCTCTATGAGTATCACCCCTATTGGCCCCTCTGCCAGGGGCATCCCAGAGGACAATGGCTGAGAAAGGAGGCTATCACAGCATCAAGCCACACTTCTAATTGAGCCTAGGATCTAGACAAGCACTATAGCTGTTAGTCCAGTAACACTGGATTATATACATTTTTCTTGGGAAGAGTCACTTGATTGTTGATGTGGTCCAAGATGCCCATGAACTTCTCATCCAGAAACACCTACCAAAAAAAAGGGGGAGGGAGGGGAGGGAGTATTATTAGATCTTTAGAGGGAGAGCAAGGATGAGGGGTCTTAGGAAAGCAAAGACAAGCAAAGACAAATCAAGTTTTAATTTAGCTACTTTTTCTCCCAGAAAAAGCTGATCACAAACTGACCAATAGTTTACAAATGTAGAAGCAACATACAACAAACAACATACAATATACAACAAAAATACAACATAGTATATTTAAAGTAGCAGTCATGAGCTGGGTGAGGCCAAGCCCAGAGAAAGGATCTGATATCAAATCTAGACCCTGGATGCAGAGCAGGGAGGAAAAGAACAACATTGGAAAGATCTGTGGAGAGTGAGAACAAAGGAAGGGAGAGGATGAATGAACGTTGTGCAAAAAGTGTTGGAAAAGGAGAGGTGGGGGCTCTAGGCAGTGTCAGCCTGCCCACATGAGCCTACCTGTGTAGTGGACCCAACCTGAGTCGCCCTAGATTCTTCTCTGGAAATGCTACCATCCCCATAATATCTTGTTTTAGAGAAGACTTCAGTGTAAATCTATTTTGTTACCTACCATGATACTTCAGACTCAAATTAAGCCGCCCAGAAGGCTCACTGCTCAAGTTATACAGGACCAGAGACAGAGCCATAATCTGTCCCTTAGATTAGTGGATTTATGTCATAATTTTTCAAAAGTGAGTTGACAGGGAAACTAGAAAAATTAAAATCCACAAGTATAAAAACATGAATGTTTATAGTACACAAAACACATATTTCATATTCAAATTCACTGGAATTTGATTATAAGATCTGTATGCTCTATAATCTTTTACTGAATAACTATTTCCACAGGGAAGAGGTTACAGAGGTTTGGTTGTGGGAAAACTATAGTGACCATATCTGACAGGGGGGAAGCCTATACTGTCAAAACTCTGGCAGGGATGTGGAACAATAAAAATAAATTTAAATAGATTTAAAGATTAATAATAAATGGAAATAAATTTAAAGATAATAATATTCAGACATTAAAAATCACAATCCCAGCCCCTGAGGAAAACTGAGGTAAAGAGCTCATAATAGCCACCATGGATCTTCACACAGACTGCTGTGAAAGCTCAGTGAAGGGAATGACAAGTCCTAACCAACAGTGGAATTCAGTCTGTCTCACTGACATGATGGTAAGTGTCTGGGGAAATCAATGGATGTTTCTAAGTGGGAGTGACATGATGGATATTTACTTCGGAAAGAAAACTCCAAAGGCACTCTGAGGGAGGGAATTAGCAAGGGGGAAGATAATGGTGAGCTGTCAGGTATCGGAAGTTCTTTTATGAGGTACAAAAAAGCAGATACAAAGATGATTCTAAGGCAAAGATTACATAGATTTTAATAGAAAATCAAATGAATAGTGTGCACCACACATGGGCTAGTTGACAGCAGATGTGAAGGAAAGATAAGGAGAGGACTGTTGTGCAATTTCCAGGCTGTGAATCCAGGAACCAGTGTGAGGAAAATGGAATGAGGTTTATTTAAGAAGTTAACGATTTTGGTTTCAGACGTGATGAGTTTGCATTTGAAAAACTCATGAAGTTTTTCAGGAGAGAGAAATGTTGACCAAATAGCAGGAAAGATTGAATCTGCAGTTAAGAAGAAGGGAAGAAGGAAGAAGTCTTGGAAGAAGTGACTACAGAGAGCACAGAAGGAATAAAGAAAAAAGAAATTTCACTGAGAGTCCAGCTTAGAGTAAGACAATGAAGACTTTAATCCTAGCTCAGTTACTTTTTAGTAAAATATCCTTTGAAAGTCATTTAACTTCTCTGAGAGTTTCTCATTTAAAATAAATAGGTGAACCAGGCATGGTGGCACATGCCTGTTGTCTAAGCGCTGGGAGGCAAGAGGCTTGGGATGGCTTGAGTTTGCGGGTTCAAGACTACCCTGGGGCAACATAGTAATACTTAGTCTCGAAAAAGCAGTGGGCACTGGTGGATGCCTGTAATCCCAGCTATCTGGGAGGCTGAAGCTGGGGATTGCTTGAGTCCGTGGTACCCCGAGCAACTTAAGTCTATGGTACCCCAGGCAACCAGGCAATACTGCAAGACCTAGTCTCAAAAAAAAGTAAATAAATAAACAAGTGGATATTTTGAGAATTAAATGAGAAGAACTGACTGAAATATGTGATGTAAATGTCAAGAATTCTTGTGCAGTAAATCCAGGTACCACTGAAGCGAATTCCAAACACTATCAACACTCATAGGAGTGCATTTAGTTCCCTCCATGAGAAAGTCTACATATCTTAGAATTCTGGTAGCAGACTACATATTAAATATGTCATTGAAGGAACAGAGGTTAAGAAACTGATAATTTCTTGAAATTCAAATAAATTTGACTATATTTAAACATTCATTTCAGCAACGCTATTGGGTTTTACTAGCAGGATCCATCCACCAATCCCCTACCTGTCCCCGATCGTGAATATGATTTCTGGAGGTCAGGAAGCCACCGCTGAAGATGACAGTCTCATAAAGTATATAGCCACAGGACTGACCACTCCCACCGTTCACTCTCAGTTTCTCCATGGTGACTGGCTTGACAGATCTGATAGGCTGTGGCAGAGAAAGGAACAAAAACATCAAGCAAAAGGTTCCAAGTAGAGAGAAGAATTTAGAAACCCCCACCCAAAGCCCACTTCTCTGGTGGAATGGTCCCAAGAACTTTGGGGACAGATGTAATGCAAAAAGAATGTATCATAACAACCCAACTAAGTGTCACTTATAAATTGCTATTTGTTTTCTCTGCATGTGCAGCTAACAATGTTTTTTGTTTGTTTGTTTTTAAGATGGAAGACTGAACTCAAGAAAAGGGAATGATTTGTTGGACTTGCTCATTAATCCATGATAAAGCCTGGACTAGACTCTTAATTAAGAATCCCAACCCAAATATACCAGACTCTGTTTCTCTTTTTCCTGTACCCACTAAGATAAACCATCCTGACATATGGTCTAACTGACCATGATTATTCATGACACTTTGTATCTAGTACTGGCCTAGAGCATCCCCTGTCTGTTTACTTCATGTCTACTGGACTTCTCTATTGAAGATCCAACCCAATATTCCACTGGAGTCTGTAAATTTCAGTTTCATTAATCCTTCTCTCCTATTTTCTAAGCTCAAATTCTGGAGATTTCTGTTTAATTTCCAGGCTCCTTTTCAGCAACGCCCCACTCTAATCCAGTTCCCAGATAACTACTAAATAAGTCCTTCTGAAATTCCAATCTGGTCATTTGATTCTCAGCCTTGCTTTAAAATAACTTCCCATAACTTTCAGGGAAATGTTCAAATTTCTTAGGATAAAAATATTGAGAGAAACATAAGACTCCTAGTCTATGGACCTTGAAATCCTGAAACATCCAGAGGACCAAAAAGTCAAAACGATACCTAATATGATTCCTCATTTCAAGATGACATAGTGTTTGTTTAAAAGAACACCTGAAGGAGGAGATCCTATATCTCTGAACAAATTTGTTAAACAATGTTATTTAATTAAAAAATAAGGAAGCCCATCTTTTTGATCTAAAATGGGACAATTTGCACAACAAAAGAAATGGCCATAAAGAGGTAAAAACATTTTAGATATATTAAGATCTGCAAGTTTATAATTAAACAAAGAGCAACAATTAAAAAATAGCTCATAGGTTACCTTCAGAGAATATGCAGGAATAAATCCATTATCCCAATAAAAGAAAATACTTGAACTTTTGTTCTAACTTTTCTGTACAAACTGTACTTCAAGGTAACAAGATAATTAGTGAAAGAACATTATTCAAGAAAATAAGGCCAAAGGAATTACAGAATTAAAATGATAGCCATTTTGAAAGCTTAAATAAAAAGAATGATAAAATCATTAGGTACGAGACTGATGGAAAGTTGATAATTAATAGATTGCACTGATAGTTGAATCCATTGACCAGTTAATGAAAACAGAAGCAAGTAGCCAGTATGTACCTGGAATATGATGCGTAAAAAGTACAGCAGAACATTTGGAAACAACTGAAAATAAAATCCTATCTTAAATCCCATCAAGCATCCAGTTCTAAGTACTAGTTTACAGAAAATGTAATCAGTATAAAGACATGACAAATAGGGATCTAATTGACAAAATCCAGAATGTAGGAAATTCTGAAATACAAATCATCCAGCTTGCTCAACAAACAAATATTTAAAAAGAAGGGAAATCTTTAGATTAAAATAGATTGAAGAGCCTTACAACTAAAAACAATGTGTTAAAGCTATTAGAAGAAAATATTAGTGAAAAGTCATCATTATAGGCAATGGTTTTTTGAACACAACACTGAAAATATAAATCACAAAGGCAAAAATTTTCTAATGGGGTTACAGTATCAAACTCACAGCTTTTGTACAGCAAAAATAAAAACTAACAAAGTGATAATACATCCTACAGAATGGCAGAAAAAAAATTTAAAACCATACTTCAGATAAGAGGTTAATATTCAAAATATATTAAGAACTTACACAACTCAGTAACAAAAATTGATTAAAAAATATGCAGAACAACTAAATCAACATGTTTCCAAAAAGGACATCAAAATGGCCAACATCATATGAAAAGATGCTCAACATCACTAATCATTAGGGCAAAGCAAACCAAAACCATACTGCATTCCTGTTAGAAAGGTTACCATGAAATAATAAAATAAGAGACAACAGATGTTGGAGAGGGTGAGGTGAAAGGGAGTTCTTTACACTGTTCATAGGAATATAAACTTGTCCAAACACTATGGAAAACAAGGTAGAGGTTTCTCAAAAAAATTAAAAATAGATCAACCCTAGAACCCAGCAATCCACTGGCAAGTCCATAGGGAAAGGATGTAAAAACAGGAATTTGAGAAGGTACACACATTCCCATGTTTATCACAGAACTATCCATAATAGATATGAAAGTAAACCAAATACCCATTAATAGATGAATGGATAAAAATAAATGTTGCATAAGAACACTAGAATATTACTCAGGCATGAGAAAGGAGGATATCCTCCTATTTGAGACAACATGGAGAGACCTTGAACATAGTACGCTAAGGGAGAGATGTCAGACAGAGAAAGACTAGTACCGTATGTAGTATTTGCATATGAAGTATTAAAAAAGCCAAATATATCAAAAAACAGAACATAAAATGATATTTGCCAGAGGATGGGGGTGGGTAGATAAAATTGATGGTGTTTAGGGATAAAAACTTGTAACAAATCATTTAAAAGCCATAGTGACCTAAAACACAGTATAATGACAATGTTGTAATATAATTATAGAATGATAAATATCACTATGACAACATGCATATTTCTATACATAAATGTATCAAAACAAATTCTAAAATCATTGTCTAGTATTCGTCAATATATCTTTATTTTAATTATCCTCAGAAAGTAGGGGGTCTCATCTCAGTCAGCCTCCCATATCCCACAATGTTCACATGGTTTCTTCAAATTGAAATGTCCTTATCCTAGTTTTCTTGAACTGAATTAGAAGGAACTAAAATTGCTATAGACTGTTTTTCTTCCCTAATAATTGACTCTCTGTTCTTTGAACTAATTCTTTGCCTCCTCTCCTTTCTGTCTAAAGGCTAGCCCAAATTTCCATACCCAGTAAATGTTTACCTCCTCCAGGTAAGGTATGAGGTCCCACAGTGATACGAAGTGTGTTGCAGTCACTGTCTTATATGCAAACATAGGCTGAGATTCTGGTAGTCTGATCTTAGGTAACCCTGCAACAAAAATCAGGAGGTTGGGCCATCCCAGATCCCTCTGCCAACCCATTCCGGGGCATGATGTACGCTGCTATCCCAAAGCCAGTAAGAATAAAGGGTCAGTTCATAGGGCATGTCTTCTTAAGTCCAGAAAGAGACAGGATGGGCAATAGCTGAGTGGGACTCTGTGGGCTCTGAGGCACCATGCCAGGATGTTCTGGAAAAGAGGGTGGCACCATTGAGCCAGCCATTCTCAACCTCAGTTGCTCATTAGAGTCGCCTAAAGCCTAGTGGGATAATCCACATACTGAGATGCTCCTCTTTCCTCCCCATTTCAACTAAGACATACTTACCACAGGCACTGGGAAGCTTTTTAGAAGTCCTGCAAGGATTCTCAGACTAACTACACACTGAGTGGCTTTAGGATGGACCCTGTATCTTATGCGTACTGGAACCTCAGTGTCTAGTGATAAAATAAATGAGAGTATAGTGGGCATCTCTCAAAAAGATCTCTCCCCATTCTCTATCCTCACTCCCCTCTTCGTAGGGCAGAGATCACTGAGGGGCCATTAGCATCCAGGGAAGTTATTGCTATGTACCTAAAACAGAGGTAAAAAGCTCTTGAAATGTGAAATACTCTGGTGTATAATCTCCACTCTCTGTCAGCAGCCCCCCGTAGTCTGCAAAACATAAAGAATCTTGTCAGTTTTCCCTAGAAAGTCATGACTTCACCAAATAAAGGAATGAGTGTTTAGTACTAAGCTTAATAAAACAGTTTATTGAAGAAATATTGGAGTATTAATCAATAAAATGCCAAATTCCCATTAGTCCAAACCAGGAAACAGCTTGATGGTTCTTTCAGTTGGAGGTCAGGTGTATCAGCCACTGGAGAAATAATAAATCAGGTCTGAGAGTCCAGCTACTCACACTTTCTGACTCAATTTCTATTACACTGCTGATTGCATTATTTTTCCCTTCCCCCCTTGACTTTTCATGTGCTCTTTTGGGAGAGCTGTAGAGTAGAGGAGACCTATTAACCAACATCATGGGCTATCAGCAACCCAAAGTCTCTGATTCTACAGCTAACCTGTAAGAATATGGGTCCACAGTGAGCATAGACAAGGCTAAACTACCAACTTCTCTGCTTGCAAAGTCCCAGATTGTATAGATTATCGTGATGGACAAATCCTAGACCTGTCAAGGGGAATGAATATCAAACCCTCTGCATATGTTAAAGGCAAACAGAGATTGTTTTCAGAGACCCAGTCTAAAAAGGCAGAGTGATCTAGGTTGGCGACAACTGTGGGTAATGAGTACTTGCCATAGCTGGTGACCACAGGGTGAAAGGAATCTGAGAAATTAGCTCCGCCCATGAAGCCAAAGTTGGTACCACCGTGGAACATGTAGAAGTTGACAGAGAAGTGAAGGCTGAGCATTTCACGTATGTCTTTCATTAACACTGAATAGGAAGCAGAGGAGAAATGGGGGAGAGAATTAAGGTGTGAGAGAATGAATAGACCCTTAAAGGACTTTCAAGCTACATGGATTAAGAATGTGGTATCTCTGCCGGACACGGTGGCTTGTGCCTGTAAGCTTCAGCCTATGAAACGGAGGAGACTGGGGATCGGCTCGAGTCCCGCTTGGGGCCTGTAGCGAGACCTAGGTCCAAAAAAATAGCTGGGCATGGTGGCACATGCCTGTAATCCCA
>PVHY01026079.1:0-17697 GCA_004024945.1 Uropsilus gracilis
GCCCCGGCCGCTTCATAGGCTGAAGCTTACAAGCACGAGCCACCGTGCCCGGCCAAATTCTTTTCTTACCTGGTTTATCATCCTTGGTGAAAGCTCAGTCTTCAAACCTGTAGCAAGAGAATTATAGATTTCCCTTCTCACCAGATAATGTCCAGAGGAAGAAGAGAGGCCCTCTCTTCCGTGGCCCTCACTCCCACCTAGTGGAATATGGTGGTCCTCGTTTTGTGCTTCTCCAGTATTATACATTGTATCATGGGGTCTGTCTTCAGGGGTAGGTTGATTGATGTCTTATCCCTATGATCTCTGTTTCACAGTAGCTAATGGGAATGCAGGTATTTTTATACAATGCATTTTGCCAGTCAAAGGAAAACAAGTTAGTAGATATTTTCTGAGCCAAATAATATTTCACATCAGTAATGTATCAAACTACCCAGTGGTCTCATAGGACCTAGGGTGAGTGGCAGAGGGAACCTAAGTTGTTGTAATTAAGGAAAACTGTTGTATGAGATAATTGTGGTTTACGGCCTTTCTACTTTAAAAAAAAATGTTTTCTCATAACAGGTGGTTATCACCAAGCTAAAGCTAGACAAAGATTGAAAAAAATTCTTGAATGCAAAGTGAAATCATGACATGTTGGAAAAGAGAAAGGCAAATACAAGAACTTATTGAGAAAATGCAGGAATGAGTGTAATATTTTACACAACTCACAATGTCACTGTGAACTTTTTGCATACTGTGTGCCTTTTGAAACGTTTCATGATGTCTCTGAAATATTCCATTTCCTTCCTGTTTCATTAATATGTGGCTCTGTAAATCTACTTTAGCTGTTTAAATAACTTTATGAATAAAAATTGGAATTGTTTCCTAATTCCAAATGGAATTTCATTCATTTATAGATAAAAATCCATATTATTGGTCCTGTTGCTAGTTTTTCATATATTTATATATTTAATCTGCAGAGCAGCACAGTAGCCATGGCAGGCTTAGGACCCTCATGCTGAGGGGTACAAAGCACTGGGCCCTGGACCTTGGTGTCAGGGTTGTCCCACACAGTGGCGGTCACAAGGTCCTGCTAAGCAGCTGGTGCTGTTCCATGCCCTTGTCTCTCAAGCCTGACATACTGTCTCCAGCCAGTGTCCTCCCTCCTTTGCCAACCAAACCATGCAACTGGCGTGCAGTTCCAGTCCAGGCTACCCTGCCCAGAGTCTTGACTTTGTGGTGCCATATGTATGTGACTCCTGGAACATATTCAGAATGGTGACAGTCTGTAGGCAAAATTGAACACATGGACAGATTTGTCTTTTTATTGTTTTCATTAGACTCCAGGTCTAACTTACAGGCTTTTGACAAGCTGTAACTTCACAGCCACATCTGAATTCCTGCCTTGCCCTTATGATTATATATTGGTGAAAAGGCATCATAGTGAGCCTTTTCTGACTCTCTAGTAACATGAGACTTATCTGATACTTAGAAATGTTTTAATAAAATGTTGATTGAAACTGGGCGTGGTGGCCCACTCCTGTAATCCCTGTTACCTGGAAGACTTGAGTCGGCGGGTTCGAGACAACTCTGGACAACATAGTGAGACCTAGTTTATTAAAAATTAAAATAATAAAATAAAATAAAATATTGATTGAAGTAGAGTTAGTTCTGTTTTGACTAGATAAAAAAATTAGCTTATTGGGGGAGCCAGCCTCTGCCTCGGTGTGGGCTAAGGTGGGGGTTGGGCACCGCTGCCGGGACCCTGGGATAGGGGTTGAGGGGTTTACCTCTGGTTTACTCCCACTTCAATCAAACCTGCACTAGGAAAGAGGAAACCAGGCACTCCGGATGCAGACATAGGAAAGAGGAAACCAGGCACTCCGGATGCAGACATACAGGAAAGGAGAGAAACAACTTAAGGCCCTGGATATACTCATCACCAGGGTAGGACTCAAACAGCATGGTAGGAACCATAAGAGACAAGACTGTGACACTTAACTATAGTGATGATCTGTCACAGAGCTCCATGTACAAAATTATACAAAATGACCAATGTTAAGAGAATAAAAAAATTTTTAAAACAGTCTAAAAAAAAATACAAAATACTATCAACACAAGTCATAAATAAATGTAAATTTAAAATAAGTAGAAAAAAATGAACTTCGTTTAATTATCTAAGTCCCAGAGAGCTTAAGAGAGTCAGGATTTGAACTCAGACCTGAATACATAAAAGTCACTTCCCACTTCGGTCAGCTATTTCTGGTGGTCTTAGCTCTTTCTTGGTGTCTGCTCAGAAACTGAACCTGTGTAGAAAAGAGAAGAATTTGAGATAGAGGCATTAGTGCCTGCTGAGTGAGGAAATCAGTCATAAACCATCAAAGTCAAGTACAGCTTTGCAACTGGACAGTCATGCCTTTTGAGTTAACCCATCTCTGAGTTTGTTTTCTCAGTGGTAGATAATAACCTGACCTGCCTTCCTGTCTCACAGAAAACAGAAATAAGGTGTCAAGATCGACTGATATTTCTGAGCATGGTTGAGCATATAAATACACTACTATTACAGTTCAGTTTACTTGCATTTTAGACACGTGATTTTTCACACATCAGTAACAAAACAAAAAATGACATTCATTCTAACTCTAGCATTGATTAAAGAGTAGTCAGAATGATACTGTCCTGGAATCAGTTCTGGAATCAGATACACCTGGATTCAAATCCTCTGGTCCTGTGCTCACTTTGGCAGCACATATGCTAAAATTGGAATGATGCAGAGATTAGCATGGCTCCTGCGCAAGGATGATGCACAAATTATTGAAGCATTCCATATTAAAAAAAAAAAAAAAATGCCAGGCACAGTGAAACGTGCCTGTAAGCTTCAGCCTATGAAGCGACGGGCTAGGGGTCATGGTCTGAGTCCTGCTTGGGGCAACATAATGAGACCTAGTCCCCCAAAAATAGCTGGGTACGGTGGCGCACGCCTGTAATTCCAGCTACCTGGGAAGCTGAGGCTGGGGATTGCTTGAGTGTGGTACCATGGGCAACGTGAGCCTGTGGTTCCACGGGCAAAAATAGCAAGACCTAGTCTCAAAAAAAAAAAAAAAAAAATCCTCTGATCCTTGGGTGATCATTTTAATTAACCTCTGTTTCCCTATCAATATAAGAGGCTAGAAATGAATGTATACCTTCAGATTTGTAAAAATTAAACTAATGGTTCATTAAATTCACCTGATTTTAGGAGTCACATGTGTATTTGCTAAATGTCTTTCCCCAATTACTTGGAGATCCTGTGATACAGCAGGTCCAGGGTTATATGTATGTCTTACATGAACCTTATGTGATATTTACAACCAAGTAAGCTTGGTAAATCATGGGATTTATGTTAACTGTAAAGGAATTTGGCACATAAAACCATCGGTGCAAACATACAGCAGCCATGGTATCAGCTTGCTGAACTCGTCTAATGGTGTGATGAGAAGTCAACCAGTAAGGTCTTAGTAACTTCAGTTTTGTCTTTATTCTTAACCACCATGTTTTAATACCTCCAAAAGCTGCATAAAAATCAGACTTTATACTAAATATATTAAATAGCAAGGACAATGTAATCTGATGCCTGATCTAGCCATTACCCTCATCAGTAAACTGATGAAGAATCACTTGTTTTCAGCAACTTATGCCTGCAAATGGTAAGTAAAGGCTTTGAGAGTTATACCCTGCAGAGGTATCCAAATCATAGCAGACCACTTACGTCAAGCCACCTGAGTCCCAGGGAGTACTCTAAGTGAGAGCTCAGTGTCAAACCACCCAGAGCTTCATTCCCAACTCTCAGTTGCTAGTTCTGTGACCTTGGGCAAATTGCTTAACCTCTCTGGGCCTCGATTTTGTCAATAAAAAGTCTACTTCAGAGTTCTGAGACTATTTGAGATACTTTTTTTTTTTTGAGACTAGGTTTCGCTAATGTTGCCCAGGGTAGTCCAGATGCGGGATCAGATCTGAGCGGTCCAGATCCTGAATGGTTCTGGGATCCCGCGGACTCAGGCGATCCCCAGCCTCAGCCTCCCAGGTAGCTGGGATTACAGGTGCATGCCACCACTCCCAGCTATTTTTTTGAAGACTAGGTCTCGCTGTGTTGCCCGGGGCAGGTCTTAAACCCCTGGACTCAAGCAATTCCTAGCTTTGGCCTCCCTTCCTAGGCTAGGATTAAAGGCACACACCACTGCACCCAGCCCTTGAGATACTTTGTTAAGCACAGGATGCTCAGCAAATTTCAGTTATTATTTTAGAGGAAACTGGCAATGGGCTTATTCACAGGAGCAGAGGGAATGTTTCTCAAGACTTCAGACAAGTGGTGAATCTTGAATCAAGGGAAGGATTTAAGGACAGCAGTATTGTGTTTTAGCTGCTACAGGAAATAGGAACTAGGAAATGCCAGATGGGTGGGCCCACCAAGGTTCAGGCCTCACTAGTTTTAACATGTCTCCTAGAATGACCCTGAATTTAAGTTTCCCACTGACCTTTTTTCCGATATGCAAATGTCCATTTACATGCACAAGTCCCCTTGTGTTGGCAGCCAGCAAGGTACGAGAAAAGAATTACGAGAGAGATGACTTAGTAAGACTGAGGGCTGATTTGGAGGTAATGAACTAAAAGGCAACTTTATTAACAATAGAAAGAAGTATTTATAAAGACACAGGCCAAGGGTCTGGTGAATTTTAAAGAAGACAAATGATGAGAGCCAACATTTTAAAGCCTAAGAGTAATTATTTTTGATTTAGGGAGGTCTCCCCATGAAAACATTTAGAGAAGCCAGTGGGGCACTATTGCAATCAATTGCAGAGTGGTAATGCAATAATATTGTCTCTAGTTTGCCAGAGGGAGGTAATTAAGGCAGGAGGGGTGGTGGGGTCATTATGTCCCCTGTCCCTGTCGTGTCCCCCCCAACCCCCCCCCCATCTCGTTGCAGTGATCTCTCTGAATCCTGGATCATTTATGGCACACAGCACCCTTGTGCTGGTTTGGGAAGTCAAACTTTTAGACTAAAGATAACCTCCTAAACATCCTTTTCCATACTGCTCTTGGCCGTAAAATGTGCAGCTGCAGAGCTTTTGATGTGAGTTGGGTAGGCAAGTAGTTGAATCATCCAAGAACCAAGATAGAGCTAAATTAACCATGAGTATACTATACTCTGCTGATGCCGCAGACAATGAGCAGTTCCCATCTGGTGGTGACTTGGGTCTTTGTTCACTGTTCTTTTCAATAAGTTAAAAAAGCAACATTTAACACTTATATGTGGTACAAAATAAAAAGGTCCAAAGGGTACCAACGTAAAGTAAGTTTATTTGTCGTTATGATTTTCAAATCACTCCAGAAATAGTCACTTCCAACTTTTTGTATCTTTTCAGAAATATTCTATGTGTAAATGATTGGGTGTTTATTGAGCCATGAAGAAGTTTTAATGAGAAAGGCAGTTTGCCCACATTTAAACAGCTGTCGAGGGTAGATTATTGCCTGAACACTATGGCTAGATATAAGTCTGAACAAAATATTAAAATATTCTTTCTCCATTAGTCTCCATCAGAAATAACTAAATCAGCCACATCCTCTCCTCTCCTTTGTAGGAGAACAGTTCTAGAAGAGGTCTTCAAAGGCCTCATCATATCTTATTCATTAGATATCCCTCCATCTTGGTAAGTTGTATAACTTGGGTTTTTGTTGGTTTGCTATTTGAATAGAAGAGGTAGCATGATTTAGTGAAAAGAACAGCAAAGACGAAGACCTGCATTCAGATCCCATTTCTGTCACTTAAAACATCTAGACTTTGGGCAAGTGGCAAATCTGAGTTTTGCTTTTCCTAATATGCAAAATGGAACTAATATCTGTAAGAGATGTGGACATTGACTAGTTCAAAGCACCTCGCTCAATGACTGGCATGAGGCAGTCACTCAAGAAATCCCTAGTGTTGGCCGGGCACGGTGGCTCGTGCCTGTAAAACTTCAGTCTATGAAGTGGCCGGGGCTAGGGATCGCAGTTTGAGTCCCGCCTGGGGCCCGTAGTGAGACCTAGTTCCAAAAAAATAGCTGGGTGTGGTGACGCATGCCTGTAATCCTAGCTACCTGGGAAGCTGAGGCTGGGGATTGCTTGAGTCTGTGGTACCCTGGGCAACTAGAGCCTGTGGTTCCACCGGCAAAAATAGCGAGACCTAGTCTCAAAAAAAAAAAAAGAAATCCCTAGTGTTGTGATCTGTGGTGATTGGCTGCAGTGCACGTCCCATACATACATACTGAAACCAGTAGGTAGTGAAAATGTTTGGAGCTCTCAGCTTCTTTAGTAACTCTGAGCTTCCAGATCAGCTTGGAAAGAACTATAGTGATCTGTACCCCCCCACCTCCCCAAAACTGCTACCTTCCTTTCCAAGTTTCAGCTACCCCATCAACTGTGGTCTGAAAAGACTACATACACTAACTTGTTTTGAGAGGTCACCTACTTACAGCTTTTATTGGGATCTCTTGTTAGATTTGTTCTACTTTATTATTGATTGTTAATCTCATATTGTGCCTAGTTTATAAATTTACCTTTATCATAGGTATGTATGTATAGGAAAAAAAAACATAATATAGCTTGGATACTGTCCACAGTATCAGGCATCCAGAGGGTAGCTTGGGGGCTCTTGGAATATATCCCCAGTGGATAAGGGGGCACTGTGATAGATGATTCCGAGACTTTCTGGTTCTGCTTGCTTTCTTTTATTTACAGAGTTCTTTATTGGTTGCACTGCTGTATTTCCATCAGCTCTTGTTTTCTGTATCCTATAGGGTTTACCGCTGAAGCTACTCCTCTAGTAGTGATTCTCAAACTTTTTGGTTTCAAGGTTCATGCATTTAAATTTTATTGAGGACCCAAAGAGCTTACATTTATGTGCATTACATATAGTGATTTCATGTATCAATTAGAAATTAGAACATTTTAAATTTATTTTAAAATAGCTATAATAAACACGGGCATGATGGGCATGGTGGTGCATCCTGTAAACACCAGCCTCTGGAGCGTGGCTGGGACTGGGGATCGTGGTTTGAGTCCCACCCTGGGCAACATATCGAGACCTAGTCCCAAAAAATAGCTGGGCGTGGTGGCATGCACCTGTAATCCCAGCTACCTGGAAAGCTGAGGCTGGGGATTGCTTGAGTCTGTGGTACCCCAGACAATGTGAGCCTGCGGTTCCCACGGGCAAAAATAGCAAGACCTGTTCTCATAAAAAGAAAAAGTTATTTCTGTTGACATGTTTTGGGTTTACTATTGCTTTTTTTTTTCTTTTTTCTTCTGAGAACTATAGGTCTATAGGCTGGTGTTTACAGGCATCCACCACCATGCTCAGCTCAGAAATAACATTTTAATGGAAATTATTCTCCAAAGAATGAACTGAAAAGATGGGATAGCAAAATTCCGTATTAAAATGCTGGTGTAATAGAAGATAAAGTTGTCTTTTTTTTGACAAAGGGATTCTTAGAATGCTGCTGTACACCATCAGTTGCAGTGTTGTTTGATGTCAAACATAGGAAGAAAATCCAGCCTCAGACATATTGGTGGTTTAGAAAAGATGTTCTCGAGATAGGAGAGTCTCAAGACTCCCCATGTGTTCTTGCACCACAATGTCAATAGTCTGATTCTTGTCCTGAAATTTTCAAGCTTCATGAGGGAGGGAGATAATTTCTTTCAGACCAGTTCCTGGTCTTTTCCAGAAATGTGATAAAATGTTTTTGACAGATTGACTGATAGAGGGAGCTATTGACCAATACCAGTCCACAACTGTAATACTGGGATTCAGGATTTTTCTCATTTCACAGAGAATGAAATGGACAGATTTAGACCTGGTTTCTGAATAGACACATCCTTGTGTTCACTGATATCTGCTTCCCAAAGAGGCTGCCAAGAAGGTAACAAAGGCTAGACAGAATGGAATTGACTTAAGGTATTTATATTTATTTAAGGAATGGGAAAAAATTCATAATAGTCAACAAGTGGAAGTGATCTAAATTCATAGATGAATAGAGAAACATCATGTGGAATAGACATACAGTGGGAAATTATTCAGTCTTAGAAAAGAGGGAAATTCTGACCTATGCTATCACATGGAACCTTGAGCATTTACTGAGCAATAAATGCTGAGTAAAATCAGGCAGTACCCAAAAAGACAATTGCTGTATGATTCCACTTACATAAGGTATTTAGAATAGCCAAACTTTGAGATTTAGTCTTTCTCCAAGGAGTTCACTCATTGGTAGAGGGTGGTTAGGACACACCTGTAATTAACTGGCTTTAAGAGGGGGCAATAAGACAATGAAATGGATCTGAGGGAATACTTAAAGAACTGAAAGTGAAGGATAATTCAATCTCTGCTAAGGCTCAGTTTTTGGGAGGGGTAGTGGGAATAGGAGCACTAGGAGAACATTTAGTTTCTTATACTGCTGGCCAGGTAAGGGCTTGAACTCATGTTCATCAAATTAGTACAGATGTTAAAAGTCATTGATCTAACTTCCCACTTAATCCAGGAATCTGCTCCACTGCATGCTGAAAGAAATCAGGAGGTAACTCACAGTAAATAAATATGGATATTGCAAGGAAACCGATCCATTGTAAAGCACATTGTGTTTTGTTTATAGACCTGATGTCCACATTGCTTTTCCCTGTGAGCTTTATATTTCCTTAACTTCTCTTTGGATTGGATTCCTTGTGGGTTCCAAGGTGGTCTCATGCTTTAGTTAACATAGGTGAAAACTCTGGCAATTAGAAACTCCACATTTATCTTCCTACTACTTACTCCCCTTTCAATGCTCAGCTCAAGACTGGCTGGGGTGGAAAGTTATATACATTTAGCAAGTTATAAAACGCAAGAAAATGACATCATCCTGGCTCTGCCTCCTAGCTATATGACTTTGGGCAAAATTCTTCTAAGACACATTTCTGCTCCCCTCCCCCCCCCCGCCCCGCCTTTTTTCTTCAAGTGCAAAGTGGAGATAATAATTAAAAACACCTCACAGTGTTCAAATTGAGTGGAGTTTTCAGGTAGTGCCTCTGGCACACAGGATTTCATACCAGCAACTTAGTATTGTTAAGTTTTCTCTATGCCTGTGGCATAAAAAGAAGTTAAAACTGTACCTGTCTACGCTCTTTTCTTAAAAGGGCCTCCTTTTTATCAGATAACGCCTGAGACCCTGGTTACGTGACCCTTAGCGCTGAGGTTAGTGACAGTCCCTGAAAGAAACCGTTCAGTTCCCGGGACGTCCGGAGGGGCGGAGTCCGGAGCTGGTCACATGGGGCGTAGGAGGCGGGCCTTAGCGCGCGCTAGTCACGCGGTCGGTGTTGACACTTCCGGGTGGGACCAAAGTGAGTCGGCGGGGTGGTGGCTGGGAGCTCCGGAGGCAGCCATGGCGTACAACGGCCTCACGGTGCCTCTCATCGTGATGACAGTATTCTGGGGCTTCGTCGGCTTGTTGGTGCCCTGGTTCATCCCGAAGGGTCCCAATCGTGGGTAAGCGACTTGGGAGGGACCGCGGTGAGGACGGGCCAGCCGCGCGGCGGAGGGGGCGACTTGTGCGGCGCCGAGACTGCGAGGCTGGCCCCGAGCTCCAGAGTCGCTCGACGTCCTTATCGCTGCAGTTTCTCTGTTCCCCAGTCTGATCGTGACTTCCAGTGGGCCTGCCTTGGGGAAGGAGTTTCAGGGTTTTGTGTCGTCGTCCCCCCATCATGGTCTTGTGGGGAGAGTACAGTCGGTAATGGGTTTATACAGACTCAGGGATAAGTTGGGGTTGGTGCCTAGATGACTTTTGTCTTCTTAGCCCGGTCGTCCGTCCACCTTTTTGAGGCCACGTTTGTCCAAACTTTAAAGGAAAGGATAAAGTAAATAAAAACGATTGTCCGCTCTGTTTCACATTTTGTCGCAGTTAAACAGGACAAGCTAGGACTGAGTTGAGCCCAGGTGGCTTCTTGGTGGGCTCCAGGAACTACTTAGGGCCAGATCTAGAGGGAGATAAATTACGGAAGAGCTGGAGGTGTTTAGAAACCCCTGCGTCGTACCTTTTGGGGGGCACTTCCGCCTTTGTATGTGAGTATAGACAAGTTTGTGGAGTGATTGCCTTATTTTCCAGAAGACTTATTTTCCAGAATTCTTTGTTACATAGAGTTTCATCTGTTTTGTAAATAAACTTTTTTAATAGTTGTAGAATAAATAGAGCCATATCTTCAAAGAAGCTTTGGAACAGCAGCCTTTCTGGTTCCTTTTTTACTTTTAGTCATTTTTTCTCAGCCTAGGATCATGAGGGATGAAATCTAGACTGAAGTCACTGTTTGTCAGAAGCACAATCTCTTGCTTCACCCTTTGAAACTAATTGGTGGCTTCACAGTGCTTTGCATGCACAGCTGACACAATGAATCTCTGATGGGTGGATGATTTTATCACTATTATTAAAGGAAAGAAGATACAGTACTTTGTAAACTGAACCTCTTTTGCTTTGGGATAACCTTGTATAGACCTGTCAGTTCACTCTAGCTTAAAAATCAATCCTAATTTGTTTAAGACGGAGAAATCATACATGGGTGCTCTCTCCAACCTATAGTTGATGATGCAGAGTATCAGAATTCCAGGATTATTAAAAAACACTTGTTTTAACCAGATCTAATTTTCTCAAACTCATTTCTCCTACTGGGATTACAGAATAACAAATGCTTCTTTGTGTGTGTTTCTGTATTCAACAGTTTCATTATCCTGCTCTGTTTTGTTTGTCTAGCCTTGAGACTCAAAAAAAAAAAAAAAAAAACCCTTAACAGTGCTGATAGCATAACCATTTCTTTCTTTTTTTCTTTCTTTTTTTTAGAGACTAGGTCTCACTATGTTCCCCGGGGTAGTTCCAAACCCACAGACTCAAGTGACCCCTAACCTCTGCCTCCCAAGTAGCTGGGATTAAAGGCACACGCCACGGTGCCCAACCTGACCAACCTGACCATTTTTTTTCTTAAGGACAGTGGTCTCTACCTCTATCCCCTATTTGGCACCCATCATACCTCACCTCGCACTTCATGTCACTGCTATTATCCAGTGTAATAAAACCCCTCTTGTAATCCTAGGTTACTCGGTTTCTATCCCATGTCATGATTTCAGTATTTGACTTGCTACTGATATATTAGCCTAGACAATTGGCAGCCTCCACCCCAATCCTTGTATTTCCTCCTCTTGGCAGGATTAAACAGATCCTCCGAGTTATTATGTTACACTTTGAGAAACACTGCTCCTAGCTGTGGATCACTGTGACCTTGACAATTGAGTCAGCCTTCTGTGTTCCCATTTCCTCATTGTAAAATGGAAGTATTACTACTGAATTAGTGTCAGTACTCCTGAGAAGTCTTGACTTCCTGGGATGGCTGCAAATCATTTTCTTTTGAAATAGAGGAGTTAAACTGCTTCAGGGACTATGGTGAATTTTTAATATAGGGGAGCATTTCTGATTGAAGGATGGAAAACATCATTCATCAACAAGTACTTTATTACTTCAATAGATACAGGTGCTGTGTGAGAAGGGAGGGAGACTTCGATGTTACACACTATCTTTCGAGATACTCATCATACTCATCAAAATGTATTAAATTGGGTGCTGGGAAGATTTTGTAACATAAGGGAACACTGATTTTGATGTACAGGCACATCTCAGAGATAATACTAGTTCAGGTCCAAAACAGTGCAATATAGTGAGCCACAGACATTATTTTGTTTCTAGTGCATATAAAAGTTATTTTTACATGATGCTGTAGCCTATAAGTGCATAGTATTGTTATGTCTGCAGAACTATGCACAGACCTTAAATATGACAGACATGAAGTGAGCACAAACTTTTGGAAAATTAGTGCTGGTAGACTTGACATAAACCTTTACTGTCTAAAAAATTGGAATACCTGTGAAGTGCAGTAATGTGAAGCTCAATGAAACATCTATATAAGCTAAACTAGGGTTTTTCTGCTGATTCTTTTCTACAACTGAAACAAGGCTGGACAAAATCTACTCCAGGCCTGGAATCAGCTTTCCTAGTTTTTCTGATTCTCCTTTTTCTCTTTTGGAAGCCACGGATTCTCTGACAGGGGCACCATGACTCTAGGAGCAGTAGGTGTGGGGAAGGAGGAACAACAGCGCGCAGGCAAAAATGTGATGGGATTTCACTCAGTTTGTTTTTTCCATCATAGCACAGTGAGTGCCATATACTACCATCCACCATCTAGATATCTAGATTCAATAACTCTTTTTTTTTTTTTTTTTTTTTTTGATACTAGGTCTTGCTATTTTTTGCCTATGGAACCGCAGGCTCACATTGCCCATGTTACCACAGACTCAAGCAATCCCCAGCCTCAGGTAGCTGGGATTATAGGCATGCGCCACCACGCCCAGCTATATTTTTGCAACTAGGGCTCACTACATGCCCTGGCAGGACTCAAACCGTGATCCCTGGCCCCAACCCTGGCTTCCTAGGCTGCCACTTACAGGTGTGCACCACCATGCCTGGCCCTAGATTCAATAGCTCTTAATATATGTACTTATGTCCATACATAAAGTTGCAGTCATTTGGCACTTCACTCCTAAGTATTTCAACAGCACATTTAGAGCTGATACTTTACTGAGAGAGCTTTTGACATGAAATTATTAAGCAGCTAATACAAAGGAGCCTCAACTATTTCAGCTATTTCAGCCTTTTGGGGAAAATACAAGACAGGGGGAGGGATTCCTGATTGGGACAAGGATGAATGGAGGAAGATAAGCAAAAGCTTGGAATGGAGAATGATTTAGCATGATGTGTTTGGGGGAACAAATAGGACACCTGTCTTCAGGAATGAAGGGTAGTTTGAAAGAGGTAAGGAGGATGGGTGGAGGGAATTGATTACAAGGGAGGGCCTGGGTTTGATTCTTCAGGGCTTCAAATGTTTTTCTTATTACAGTTGTCAAGTTTTATGGGATTTTTTTGGCATAACCCCCCATACATACTTGTGTAATTTAAGTATAATTTATAAATTATATATTTTGAAGAATCCACCTTCAAACTATATCCAGAGTCTGACCAGTTCTGAATACCTGTGCTGCTCCCAGTCTGAGCTGTAGGAACATTACCATTTCCCGTCACCCTCTAACTGGTTTCTCTGCTTCTTCGTTGATCACACTTCCCCCAATCTCTTTCCTCTGAAGACAGACCTTATTAGAACTTGAATTAGATTTTCTCAGTCCTTCTCAAATCTATTCGAATAACTTTCACTTCTCACTTTGAGTAAAAAGTTTGTTCTTTATAAAGATACCTTTGACCTCAGGTATTAGGCTCTTCTGTTCTGCTCAGCCATAAAGAACTCCTGCCTCTTGTCTTTAATTTGCCTTAACTTCCCCTCTTTCTCTTTGGATGGCAGGTACCCTGGGTATACTTACAGCTCTCCTTTATGTGGGCTCTTCCCCACACACTTTATCACCTCCATCAGGTTTGTGTATCAAATCCTTTGCACTTACTGACCAGCTGACATTACTTGGCAATAGATAAATATGAAGATGCTGTTGTTTACCACTCAGCTTGTTTGTTGTCTCATCCTCCCTGACATGTGCCATGCGCATGCGCACGTGCACACACACACACACACACACACACACACAAACACACACGCACTTAGAGGTAAATAAAACAGGAGTTCTGTTGATGAGGTAAATAAAACAAGAGTTCTGTGTTTGCTTTCTGCATTCTTTGGGGTATCCCTACTTTGGGGGTAAATCTCCCATTTTGGAAAGTACCCTTATATGGATAAAAGGCGGTCGGGGGGGACATAAAAAGGTGTTAAGCTGTAGAATGATGTGATAAAAGGAAATTTGTTTATTAAAATGAGATGTTTGTGGAAAGGATGAAAGAGAAGGAAGAAAACTTTGATTCTGTTCGCAATTTAGAAGGGTGAACTTCATGAATTTTGCTGCAAACTGTGGGGAAAAAAGAAATTCATATGGGGAGAGATTCCTCAGAGGACTCATTGGCAGCATTGGTGACTAAAGTTCGGAAGGAGGCATGAGCCAAAAGGTTTGGAGATTGGATTGGAGAGGGGAGCCAGAGGGTTACAAATGGCAGAACTTTTTCTGGGAAGCAGGACATAGAGAAGGAGACAGAGAAATATTGACATTTAACTAATCAGAAATTCAGGTTCAACTTTTCAGACAGGAATAAAAATGTGAGCGGTCAGTGCTAGAGTCAGCTTCTTTGAAGTATAGTATCATTTTTTTGCATCAAATACTGCCAAATAGGGGAGTTGCTTGAATGTCAAGCCTGATTATCGTTGTGTCTTTTTATGTTCATTTTCATCTGGGTTTGGATTAGTTGTCTAAACTATACTCAGATATATCCCTTTAAATATGTATTTTAGGTGACTTACACTTTTATAGAGTGTACCCCAGAGTACTACTATTTACTGGGTGTTTGAATATATTCAGATCCATTTTTTTAGTGCACATTCATGCTGGCTTGATGACTTGGGGAATGTGTTTAAATCATTCTACAACATTTGTCTAGTTGGCTACTTACCTAACACTGTTTGCATTTTTGTTTTTTTCTTTTTTAGAGTTATCATCACCATGTTGGTGACTTGTTCAGTTTGCTGCTATCTCTTGTAAGTATGTTTCTCTATTAAATATATAAGTAAATTTTTCCTCAGATAATAAGCAGTTATTCTTGGTATTGATAAACTGTAACTAAAATTAAATCAGTGAAGAGCAATTATTGTGAACCTTTACACTTTGGTTTCATTTGCATTTATCCCTCATATGGCATTAGAAATAGTGTCCTAAGATTACAAATAGCATGTCTTTATTTTTTTATAGCAAGCACACTTATTTCTGTGTTCCATTTATTTGCATGAGAGCTATACATGTACTTGGCAACACAAGTGCAGTTTATGTAGCACAAATTTAAAACTTACAATTAGCCAGATACTATCATAGTACTGCTCTATTTTTTTTTTAAAGAAAATAATTAGGGTACAAGAGAAAAGAATTACAGCCTTTTTTTTTTTTTTTTTTTTTTTGAGACTAGGTCTCGCTATTTTCGCCCGTGGAACTGCAGGCTCTCGTTGCCCGGTGTTCCACAGACTCAAGCCATCCCCAGCCTCAGCTTCCCAGGTAGCTGGGATTACAGGCGCGCACCACCACGCCCAGCTATTTTTTTGGAACTAGGTCTCGCTACGGGGCCCCAGGAGGGACTCGAACCGCGATCTCTAGCCCCAGCCGCTTCATAGGCTGAAGCTTACAGACACGAGCCACTGTGCCCGGCAAAAATTACAGCCTTAAGAATTAGAAAGTTTTTTATGTAGTTGATATGCTATGATAGCACACTTGGAAGTCCAGGAGAATCATCTTGTAATTCATCTAAGAATGTTACATTTTACTATTATGAAGTGTTTAGGCCTACCCATTTTATTTAAATAGAAGACCTGTTGATAAAGCTAATCTTTATTATGACTTATTTATCAGATGAATAGAAGTTGCACTAGAATTATAATTGAGAATGAGGACAGTTTTTTAAAACAGTTCATTGCATGCTCTATCAGAGTATGATGATGATCATATATTTGAACACATGCCTTTTATAAATGGGAATGAACACATTTTAAGGACATGAACTCTACATATATTCCTAGAAAATTATTTGTGTCAGAAATGGCAGAAGTAGGGCCGGACACGGTGGCTCGTGCTTGTAAGCTTCAGCCTATGAAGCGGCCGGGGCTAGGGATTGCGGTTCGAGTCCCGCCTGGGGCCGCGTAGCGAGGCCTAGTTCCAAAAAAATAGCTGGGCGTGGTGGTGCGCGCCTGTAATCCCTGGTACCTGGGGAAGCTGAGGCTGGGGATGGCTTGAGTCTGCGGTACCCCGGGCAACGAGAGCCTGCAGTTCCATGGGCAAAAATAGCAAGACCTAGTCTCAAAAAAAAAAGAAAAGAAGAGAAAATGGCAGAAGTACTGCTAATTTTAAAATGCTTCCAACTCTTGTCTGGGTGCTTGCCTTCCCTGAAGAATGGAATGAGTCAAGCTCCAGAGAAAAACTAGGTATTAATGAATTCATGTAAAAAGTAACCACTTCAAAGTATTCAAAGATCTTATAGTTTCTTTTTTAAATTGAGATGTGTTTCACACACCATAAAATTCACTCTTTTAGGGATTTCTTTTGAGAATTTTTGAACAGTGACTCCTCTCTTATGAGACCAGTTTAACAGCCCAAATTTCTGTAGGGAAGATATTGGCATTGGTTAGACTGTTGTTTCATGACCACATGAGGTAGGAAACAACAGTTCTAACCCTGTGTTGAAATGCCTTGGCTCTGTCACTCTAAATCTATGAGTTTCTTTTTTCTTGACGTTATTCAAAGAAATTTGTGGAGATGAGCCAATTCTAATTTTTAGCCTTTATTAAAATCCACCGTGACAAAGATCAGTGAATTTTGGGTATCTGGGCCAGACATTCAGTTCTGTGTTGAAGTGCTTAAAGCCAGATCATAATGCACTTTACAAGTTTTGCTGAGTGATGGTGTTCAGCTGCTTCAGTGTACAGGCTCAGATAATGAAACTTTCAGTAATTCCCTTGATCAGTGTTTTTTGTTTTTTTCAGGTCAGAGAGGTAAAAGGGGCTTTTGCTGGGTAAACTCAGCCTTCAGAATGGAAGTGTGACAGCTTACAGTGAAATTCTTTAGCTAGCTGTATTTAGTTCTGAGGAGTAAATAAGAGCAAGTATTTGCATCATTAAGAATTCATCATTTAGGCTGGGCACAGTGGCTCGTGCCTATAAGCTTCAGCCTATGAAGCAGCCGGGGCTAGGGATCGTAGTTCGAGACCTGCGTGGGGCCTGTAGTGAAACCTAGCTCCAAAAAATAGCTGGGCGTGGTGGCGCACACCTGTAATCCCAGCTACCTGGGAAGCTGAGGCTGGGGATTGCTTGAGTGTGGTACCCCGGGCAACGAGAGCCTGCGGTTCCACATTCCACGGGCAAAAATAGCGAGACCTAGTCTCAAAAAAAAAAAAAAGAATTCATTTAAATAAGGATCATTGAGCCCTGACCTCTTCTGCATCTCCTGCAAAAATACAAACCAAGGAACTTGTTTTCCACTTAGGAACCCATGAATAGCTTTCTGATTGCTAAGATCTTTGTTTATCTTCCTCTGAAGTTTTTTGCTGCATGAGCAGGAACAGTGGTGGTGGAATTTTTAAAATGGGATAATTATTATACAAAGGAGTGTCTTGATTAAAGCAGATTGTTACAAAAATGTTTTGTGACTTTGGTGCTCCATTATCTTTAAACGTTGGTTAATTTTTGTAGTATCCACTATATAACAGAGAAAACCTTTCTGATTAGTCTCTTGCCTCTTTTTTTTTTTTTTTTTGAGACTGGGTATCGCTCTTTTTGCCCAGGGAAATGATAGGGTGTGCCCCCCCCCCCTTTAAGATTGCAGATTTCAAGGACAGGAATGTTAAAATGGGAGAATGACCTTAGCTGGAATTTCCCTGCAGGGGGATGCAGGGGGAAGAAAGAAGTGAAATGGTCAAGGTAAAACAGGTTTTCTGGAAGGCGGGAAATCAGGGTATATAAAGGGTGTGCAAACAAAGAGAAGGGGGCATTCAGATTGGAATATGGAGACTGGATAGAGAGGTTCAATGGAGGAGAGATGGGAATCAGCCATCTTGT
>PVHY01026080.1:0-17692 GCA_004024945.1 Uropsilus gracilis
AGGAAGGAAGGAAGGAAGGAAGGAAGGAAGGAAGGAAGGAAGGAAGACGTGTCTATATTATGTCTGACCTGTTGCACCACAATTGAAAGCTTCAGCTTTGTAATACATGTAAAGTCCTAAGAAAGTGTCTGACATAGCATTAAGTATGCAGGAAATGTTACTTTTTCCTACTAAAAAATTACTCTCACTAGGCTTTTGTGAATATTAAAAGAAGTCTTTGTAGGCATACCATAATATTACCTATTGTATTAGCTAAGGTGAGGTTGGCATCAAAATAGAAATGAAAATGGTTACCCAGTTTTTTTGAATATGCATCCAACTTGTAGGCTGACTGTTCAAGAGCTGCCACCTGCTCCTCAATTACATTGATTTGATCCAGGTAAGGTTGCAGTCCAGCATCTTTTGAAACAAAAGACAGACCATAAATTTATACAGCATCAACCAGGGGTGTAGAAAAGCATAGAATGCTAGTGTCTCTCCTGCTCCACCTGTCAGACTGGGTGGAGTAACATGATTTTGATCACCAAGAGGGCAGATACTTTAGAAAACAGTAGCTAGTTGACCAGGCATGAACTAAACAAAGTCCTTCTCATGTACTAATTTACCTCCTTTACATGCATTGCTCTTCAAGCAACCTTTTCACTACTGATTCAGTTTCTTGAGCACACCCATAACAAGAATACACTAGAGACATGGAACACAATGTCAATGGAAAATCTATTCTACCACTCTAAATCAACATTTTTCATTTATAGATGTTCTAGTTTTCTTTTAGAGTAATCCTTTATGTATTTCATTGTTAAATCCATTCACTAGAATCTACTCACTTTTACTCTGCCCATCTTTCCAGGGATAAGTTAATCAAATCAAGATTCAGAAGCAGAAATAACCATACCACCAAAGCATGCTAATCCTCAGAATGGAAGGAATTAACCTTTACTTTGTAATTCATTTTTAGGAAATGTGCTCTCTGATGACAGGGACTGTGTTCCCTCCCCTTCTCTAAAGCCCCAACCACAAAAGAACATTAAAAACAAATATGTTTAGCTATAAATTTTATTACTTACATTTCTGGTTTAAGTCCTTTAAGTTTCGACTAATGTTCATAGCAATATCTTTCATCTCAAGATACTTCAGGCTGGTTAGTTTATTCATATTTTCCAGGAGTTTATAGTCTTCACTGGTGGCTTTAAAACAAACAGAAGAGAGGATGAACTTATGGTTAGGTCACTGGAATGTTTGATTATAGGCCAAGTGGTTGTTCAACGCTGAACTTAGGGATGTCAAAGGCACAGGTGACTTTTGATCTACGATCTACATTTATACACAACCTGTATAACTCAGAATATCTGGAGACTCAAGCAATAATCAGCAACCAGACAAGAACCAGAAGTTTAAGGATCTTGGTTAGAAAGATAAAGGATAAAACTTATGTACCAAAAAAAGGGAGGTGAATTATAGTCTTGGTACCACTGCCAACATGAAAACATGTAATTTGGGAGACTGCATCATACATATGTGCTCGTAAAAATCATAAAATCAATTAGGACCTCACCACTTCATAGGAAATCACTTACTTCCTTGATTTCACCTTGTATTTTATGTACTTACTTTTCCAAACCACTTGCCTTCTTTTCATAGCCTCACTTTGCTTCCCCAACCCTGCTCAAAATAAGTGGCATCTACACCAAATTTTCCTGACAGCCAAGCCTACTTGCACAAGCTCCCTCAACCTTTCTGCCTCATGTCTAAACTCTTCTGTACCATAATATTTTTCCAAGAGGCAGATGTGTTCGTGGCAACTCCTCCTCTTATGCACTTGATCCCAACCTTTCCACCCCTTCAGGACAGCTCGAGTCACCTTTCTCTGGCATTTTCAAGTTCTTTCTCCCTCCTAACACCTTCCTCTCTATCTAGAAATACTAACCTAAAACCACTCCCTCTATTCAGCTAGACCTTTATCATTTGCTTAGTAGGCACTTCACTAACTCCTTTCAAAGAGCAACTTATACTCACTGCTTCCTGTTCCTTGTTATTCAAGCATATAAACCTTGGTAGTTGGGGGTCTGCTCCCACCAGCCAGAGAAACTGTACCCAGATCTCCAAAGTATCACTGCTCTTCTCATCACCAAACCCATGGCATCCTCTGTTATTACCCTCCTGAAATTCTCCATAATACTTGATACCACTGAGCTCTCTTTCTTCTTGAAATGGCCACTTCCTTGAAATGCTCACTGCTCTAGCACTGTGCTACACTTGGTTTTCTAATCTCTCTCTAACTGCTTTTCACTTTCTATGCCAGTTCCTTTCTTATCCAAGTCTCAACTATTAGTTCTCAGCTTTTCCTCAATAGTGACAAATGACTGACATTTATATGGATGGCATATTCCCATTAAGTATCTTAAGGTTATGATACCTTCTCTTCAAACTCAAAAATGCTTTTGGCAAGCAAGAAGGACAACCACAGGGAAATTATAATCTGCTTAACATTACTTTTATAATAAATCAACTGGACACCTAGGTATCTCAAGTACTGAAATTAAAGGCAAATTACTCAGTTTCCTGAGATTTTAGTCAGACCCTTCTATCTGCACTCTAAGCAATTCCCTGGCAAGGTTATCCTGCACAGTCTCAACTCACACTACTGTCAGGTGACTTCTAGTCCATTTCTCCTGCTCTGAGCCCTCCCAGCACTCTGGACTCAGATGTTCAAGTTACATGACTATCTTGATAACAGTCCCTGAGTGTCTTGATAATATCTAAAAGTTAGTTAAGCCAAAACTGAAAGTATTATTTTCACACTAGACATAGTTCCTCTTTCCAACTTCTCTATCTTGATCACACCATACAGGTTGAAAACCTCAGACACATGTCAAGCTGCTCCCATTCCTTAAAACCCACTTCAGCAAATTCCATAAATTCCACTTATGTTGTGTTCTTACACCTGCGCTCTTTCCAATTCCTCTGAACATCACTCTGTCACAGACCATCATTATTTTCCACCTGAAATGTTGCTCATCTGTCTCTTTTATATTCACACTCAATACTATAGTATTGTATTAGTGTCTCTAAAACAAGGATCACACACTCAATTACTCAAAACTGGAAAAATAATATAAAGTTGTGAAACAAGCAAGATGTTTGCATAAACACACTAGAAAAATTATTCATGTCCACAAAGAAATATGCTCTTCCCCATTTTTGGAAAATGTGGCTCTCTATGGATCTATTGTTTATTTTACTAGCATTAATAGAGAAATCAGTACAGAAAACCATTTCTGTATGACACCTTGAAAAACAACAGTATAAGAATAGTGATAAATAGTGGTGATACCAGTTCTCAGTAAGAAAACGGAGTGGACTCCCTACATATTACTAATCCACTTAAAAGAGACAACTGTTCAGTTCTAATCAATTATAATCTCAACTAGTATTGCCAAATCTTTAGAATTTTAAAAAAGAAGTCAAGAATCTAGACTTTGTTACTTGGCTTCTCTTGGTAATAAAGAGACTGATAAATTAGACTCACAAACCCCCAATTTCTGCCTTAAGCCTTTTCTCATGGATTCTGGTTTCCAGATTTAGCTCACAGCAATTTCCTGGGGAAGTAAAATGGTATGATAAATGTTTGCAAGAGGCCACATTGGATCAGACTTCTTTTTAAACCCTCCTCCACACATGGGTTATGTTTTCATTTGGAAACACATGTAAGTCCCAAACCTACCTAGCAAGTCCCTAAATCAGCAGGTCACACCGCATTCCCCAATTTAATTTATCTTTGGCCAAGTTAGTACACCCACTTTAGTGAAACAAACTACTTCCTTTGTCTTACACCTCACTAGTAGTTAACCCCTTTTTTCCCCAATCATTCCTTTCACAACCCTGCCCAAAATACACCTCCCACAAGGATGTACTTCCTTTTTTGTTTTTCTCAGCTTTAGTCTACACTACAGAAGCCTGAAGAGTTGTATTAATTCTTATATATAAGAATTAGTCTACACTACAGAAGCCTGAAGAGTTGTATTAATTCTTATATATAAGAAAGTGGTTCTTATACACCATATTCCATATATATAATGGAATATTCCACATATATAATGGAATATTATATTCCATATGTAATGGAATATATATAATATATAATATATAATGGAGTATTACTTATCAATTAAAAATGACAAATTTTATGATTTTATAACATGGATGTACTTAGAAGAAATCATATTAGCAGAAATAAGTCAAAAAGAAAAAGATAGAAACCAAATGATTTTGCTAATATATGGGATATAGTAAAAAAATAAAAGCCATGAGGAAAAGTCAAAACAAGCTAACCACCAAACTAAAGCACACAACTTGGGGCAGGGGGTGGGGGTGGGGGAGGGACGGTGGGGGGGTGAATCCCTGGGATTACAAAGATGTGAAATTTATATATAAATAATTTTTTTTTTAAATAAAAAGAAAGTGGTTCTTGAATTTCTCCGGGGGAGGAATGGGCAGACCATTCGCGACCCAGCCTGTTCATGACCTCCCCCAAACTTCTTCAGGCACCTGCAGTGAGCACAGACTGCTAAAGCACCTCACACGCTCCCACAGTTGCAGCCGGTGGTGAATCACGCTACTAGAATCAACCTCTACTCCACCTTACCCGTCAGTTCTCCAGTCAAGTAAGTTGCCATTTTGGAGAACATGTCCCGGCAGAGTTCATTGATGTCAGCCTCTGCAGGCTCCTTTGCTTCCTCCGCTGTCTCCACCGCGGCATCGTCTGGGTCAAGAGAGAATGGGTGTCCTGCCGTACACTGGGTCCCAATCCAGCCAAAGCAGCCTCTTCCCACATCCCTCCACCTGTCCTCATTTGATCACGTCGTCTCCATTCGCTGTACCAGAATGTCAAGTCCTTCATTCGTCCTTGCCCCACGTAACACGACTTTTCTCCCCACCCGCCCACCCCTAGTTCACAACCACACCCCACGGCCAAACCCTGTCACCCAGACAGCACGAACACTCCCGAGCACGCAGGTACACCCCTCCCATCTGCTTGCTCCTTCTAGGTGAGCCCCGCCATTCATGGCCCCTCCTCGGAGCCCAAGACTCTCCCCGGGACATCTCATCTTCATCCACTCCGGGTACCTCGAACGGGTTCCTCTCGTAGAGGTGCCGGGACACTCTCCGCAGCCGCCGCCATGCCGAACCCCGCCGCTTCCGGTTCGGGCGACCTGCGCATGCGCGTCGGGGTGCCCCTCCGGAGGTTCGCGGCTCAGGCTTCCCTCAGCCTGCTGGCTTAGCCGGGTCGCGAGAGCCCGCAGCGAGCGAGTCTGGCTAGTTTGAGCGATCGACCCGTAAGCACTGCAACTTCTGGAACTGAGGATGTATGGCTTCCTGAAGCCATGCCCTAGAGGTGTCGCTAGTTTAACACAAGTTACTATCTGTCGGGGCTTGGTGGACCCCGGTTTGTCCCACTGACCAAAGCCCGCTGAGCTAGCTTACTCCCTACCCTAGAGACTACACCACTGCTGGGATTCGGTGCCAGAACACTGCCTGGAAGTCTTCCCTTTTGAAGGTAGTTGCATCCAGCCTCTGGAAAACCTTCAAGGCGTTGATCCCGAACTGAAATCATTTTTCTTCCATTGTCCTGTATCAACAGCAATTCACTGGATCTTTTTGCTTAAGCTATAGGCATGTGCCTACTTCTCTTCCGTGGAGACAGCCTTTCTTGAAGAAAGCTTAGATCATGCTTTTTAGATTAGAATTCACTCTGATTGATTGTGTTTAACTGCTTCATCACTAGCCTTGTACTAGATGGACCGGGTGGGTGAAAGGGATGGATGAAAAGAAGAGCAGTAGAAAGTGCAAAATGGCTGGGTGTGGTGGTGCAGACCTGTAATCCCAGCTATCTGGGAGACTGAGGCTAGGGAATCACTTGAGTCCGCGGATTTGAGACAACCCCGGGCAACATAGCGAGATCTAGTCTCTAAGGAAAAAAAAGTGCAAAATATGGAAGACATAAAGGTCACAGGGGAAGGGAGAGGGAATGTACACTAGTTGGTTTCCCCAGGCAGGCCTGAACAATGGAAACTTGGTGTAGGAGTTTTTTTCCTTATCCCTGTCCTACACCTGCACCCTCTCACTTCCTGCACCTGACAATGCCCACAAGCAAGTACAACAGGTATCTCCCACCATAGTGGAAGGTCTACTTCACTCTCCCTAGAGAAGGGCAGCAGGTGTCGCTAGGTCACTGTCTGCAATCTCTCTATTGGGTACGATCATAGTGCCCACAATTTCAAGTCACTCCTCAGAACCACAAGTTCCTATTTCAGGTCCTGGAGCAACCCAGCTCCTTCACATAATCATGCCCCCATTCCACAACTCCTGGTGGGTGAGTTTTTCCCTGGCCAAGAACAAGGACAGCTCAATTCCAGCCTCTCTTCTTCCCTTGCCATCATAAAGCAAATACACAGTCCAAATTTCCTAAAGACTTTTATTGATAGTCAGCAGGAAAACCCACAATGTCCTACAGAAAACAGTCAGAGCCCACCACACTTAGTCCGAAGTTCTTGGAATCCTGCGGCCATTTCATTGCTGGGTTCTCCTTCCGCTCCATCTTGGACTCCTGGCCTATAGCCTTCTCAGTTGCCAGAGTTCAGTGTGTCCCAGGAAGCAGGTCCTCCGCTGAACCTTGGTGGACTTTGCCCTGGGGACATCACTCCAACTCTGAGCAACAGTCATCACGCCCCTTTCAGGTTTCCTCTTCTCTCTCAGGGAAACTCTATGGGGAAGACAAGAATCCCAGAGGCGGTGGCAGTGGATCTCTAGATGCACAAAGGGTAAGATTCACTGCTGGTAGGAAGAGGTCTAGATATTGTTACTAACTTGCTTCTGCTTTTTTCACAAATCATGGCTAGCTGGGTCCTTAGAGAAAATCATTGCCCTCCCTTTGTTCTGTTTGTGATTGCCCTCTTTTTTTTTATTTTAAATCACCACAGCACAAGGAATGAAAGGTCTGGTTATTTCACAGAGCTACAGAGTTGCAGCTACACAGAGAAAGGTTGAATCACAGGCCCCAGCATGACACCACCTACACATGGATACATTGACTCAAACGCCCAGACACTAGGTGGCAGCAGCAGAGGTTGGAACAATTGCCCTACAAGTGGAGGGCGTGAGCAATGGACACTTCGTGGGACACAACGAGAGAGGAGCCTTCTCTCTGATGCTTTAGGATCCCTTCCCCACCATTTCCCTCCCTGTTCTGGACTCCCCAGGGGCCTAGAGTCAAAGCCGGGGCTGGCTGCAGGTGTTCCCAAACACCTTGTTCTCCCTGTTGGAAAAAAAAAAAGTACAGGTCACGGGAAGGAGTTGTTGGTGTCCCACTTTCCTTTTGTCTGGACCTGATTCTCCAACCCCACACCAAGGCCAAGGCATTTTTCAGTCCAGAATGACCAAATTTAGGTCTTCCCTCCACTCCTCACCTTTGCTGATACTGACTACTGTGAAAAACGTGTAGCCCAAAAACCTGAAAACATAAGTCTTTCAGCAATGTTTTTTTTGTTTGTTTGTTTTTTTGAGACTAGGTCTCACTATTTTTGTCCGTGGAACCGCAGGCTCTCGTTGCCCGGGGTACCACAGACTCAAGCAATCCCCAGCCTCAGCTTCCCAGGTAGCTGGGATTACAGGTGCACGCAACCACGCCCAGCTATATTTTTGGAACTAGGTCTCGCTACGGGCCCCAGGCGGGACTCGAACCATGATCCCTAGCCCCGGCCGCTTCATAGGCTGAAGCTTACAAGCACGAGCCACCGTGCCCGGCAATTCAGCAATGTTTTATCTCCCAACCTCCCAACCCTCGTGGAAAAGTCTAGAGTTTAAGGGGAGCTAAGAGGACCCATGTGAAGGGCCACTTACCAGGCCTGGGGAGGGAGCCAGCTGCTTCTTCCCCTCCAGCATCTTCAGCTTTGAACCCACAGCATCAACCTGAGACATGACTCCTTCCAGGACAGACTCCAGCTGCAGGACTCTCCTTGTGAGTCTGTGTGGGATTTGAGAGACCCCAAGGGAGGAGAAATATGAGGCTAGGGGGTCACTTATCTACAGAGGCTGGGCTAGGGGAGAACAGAACGGTGTGTATCTTGATGGGTTCAAGGAAGATAAGGCTCACTTTGTGGGGAGAGTAAAGGACAGGTTCTCCTTGGACTAGGACAAGGGGATTGAAAGGTTGTGGAAAGAAGCTCACGGTAGGATTTTATAGTCAGAGTCAGCCCTGGGCCTGTGGTTGAACGTACTTGCTGAATTCTTCTCCTGAAACCCAGACACCTGTTCTGGCAGCCGGAACTGAATCACAAGGTAGGCTGCTCACAACAGATTGGCCCAGGATCTCAGTCTCAGTGTTGAGAGCCACCTGATGAGGAAATCAGAGGTCAGAGGAGGGAAAATGACTGAGAAACCTGCTCTATCCCCTGATTTAATGGACTTCCAGGACCACGCTCTGGGCTCCAGTCCTTGCTCTTCCCCTTCCCTCACAAACTCAGGAGCTAAAGAATCAAAACAGTCATGCTATTCACAGGTTGGCCCAACCTGGGGAAGAACCACCTCCCAAAGAAATCAAACATAAGATTAATGAGGTGCTCAATTAATGAGGTGCTCTCTAGAAGCCAGCTCAGTTTGGAGGAAAAGGCACAGTACCAGAGTGCCTAGCATATTGTCTTCTGCCTTTGGCCTTTTGGTCTATCCTGGAAGAGGTAAAGCAGGCACTGCAGGGGCAGCTGAGGTTCAGACTTTGAAAATCATAGCGATGGCAAGTCCTTAGAGGGACTTACCAGGGTTCAGGGGTAAATGATCCTTTCCCCCTAAGACTGTGTTTTGGAGCAATGGTTCTCAGCCTTGGGGGACTTTTAGCAATTACTAATGTCCAAGCCCCCTCCACCTCCAGGGATTCTAGTCTAGAGTGTGTGGCCCGAGTATAAAGATTTTGAAAAGCTTCCAGGGTATTCTAATGTGCAACAGGTTGAGAACCACTGTTCCAGAAAGCTCCTTCCTGTCCATCAATCTGAAGGCTTTCAGTCTGGGTTTGTGTTCTGGGTGTGTTGACAGGGAGAGGAGGGTAAGCAGTTTCCTTAAACTGCCTCTCCCCAACCAACTGGGCTTACCCTTTCCTCTTCCAGGCCCTGCGGCAGTTGTTCCTGCTCCTTCTTATCCAGGACATGATTCCCATCTTGGTCAAATCTGGTGAAGGCAGCTGTGAGCTCAGTGATCTCCTGCTCTGCATGCCCCAGTCTGCAGAGAACAGGATGATGGAATAATGCCTGCCCTGCCATGGCTGAGATCTCCATTATGAACACCCTGCTCCTTTGCCTAGACTCTAGCAAGAGTTTTGCCCTCTGGGAAAGAAGGGAACCACATGGGAAAGCTGGGATCTCCAAGGGTGAACAATTATGCCTACAAGAAGTCACTTGAATCTGTTCTTCCTGCCCTGACTTCTGCTTAGTTCAGGCCCTATAATCTCCTATTAGGATTTTTGCAAAATCTCTTTGCTCTGAATAACCCGAATCCCCTCACCACCTCCAGGTTTCCCTTTTATTCCCTACCCCTGAAATCTGGAGCAGAACTAAATATACCTCTTCCCTGTATAAAATCCTTCCTGGGCACCCTATTCTCTTGCTCTCACCTAGGCTACCAGACTGCCTTTTCCACTGTGGCCAGTGCTTCTTTCTCCAACCCACCTCTCATTAGCCCTTTAGCAAGACTCAACTTCTTACTATTCCTGTACACACTGCTCTACTACAGATCTCTACATGCTCGCTGATGCTTTCCTCATAATTATTTCCTCTGCTTCTCTACTTGTAATCTATTCATTCTCTAAGGCACTGTTCAGGTATCACTGCTTTCAAGAAACCTTCTCTTAAACTCAAAGATTGAATTGATCACTCTCTATGCTCTGTCTCTGTCAGGTCACTTTATTGAACTTATTCTGTGGTTTATTTGTTTACATGTCGATGAACTCCTAGAAGTTAAAGACTTTGTCTCATTTAATTTGAGCCCTGCTCCTTGCCCAGCCTACAGTCACTGCTCACAATTTATTTGTTCAGTGTTTTTTGTTGTTTTTTTTTTAATGTTTAACTGGGAAGCAGTGGGAAATGGCTAAGGGAATAGATGTGTTTGTGGGAGAATATAGATCTAAGAACAGAATCTTGTGAGATTAAAAGGTATATGTAATAATTAGGGGATTGCTTCATGACATTACTCCTAGAAGCTGTTCAACAAGTTCCAAAGTGTTACAAAATATGTTCGGAAACCTTTAAGCCAAGGGCACAATTCTGAAAGCCAAGATCAGAAATGTAGAGGCGAAAATCAAAGGCTTATAAGCAAAAGGTATATGGCTGAGGAGTAAAGACATTGAGACCAATGCCAGGGAAAACTGGATCTCTGGTGACTCACTCTTTCAAGGTCTTGGTGAAATCTTCGAACTGGATCTCCTGCTCTGCATTCTGCAGCACCTTCTGCACATCCGAAACCTGTTCTTTCCTCAGATGCAGCCTCAGTAGTGTCCTTTTGTAGCCCTGAAAGGAGAAAGGAAACAAGTACCCATTCCCAGCACCTCCTCCTCCTCTATCACTCCACCCCCAGACTGCCAGGTGTAAGTCGAAAGCACACAAGGCCATCAGCCTCTACACCAGTCAGGAACAGAGCAGGACACAGTGTCCTGGACCTGAGTCCTGATGCAGATTGTGACTCCAGAAAATCAAACAGTCACCTGTTTCAGGAGATCAGAAAGCTGCAGCTCATCCTTCTGTCCAGCCAATTCCTCCTTTACCTCTGAGTATGTATCATTGATGATCGCCAGGAACATGTTCTAGGGGATAAAGTAGGAACCTGTAGCACCCCCAGACCCACAATTAGCACTGAGCTCACTGACTCTCTTAAGATCCCAGACGTGTTCTAATGGCACCCGTGCTTTCAACCACAGCTCTTCAGTCCACTAATCCCCACGTCTTAGGGTCCCCAGAGTCCAGCCTCTCAGTGCATCCTGACAAGAATGGACCATGCTTATAAATCAACCTGCACCCTCACTCAGTTGCTGCATAACCTGGCCACAAAGATACCTCAACATAGGCCACAGATCCCCTCCACCTAAGGTTCCACTAATCACTGAAACCAGTAACTCTCCGAGGTGAGAGTTCGATTGTACTTTCTCATCGACCCTGTGTCTGTGTCCCATTTACTGAACACATAAAGAAAATTGTGTTAGTGCCTTTGTTAATTAAACTCAAACCCAGATCTTCCATAGCTGGCAGGGAGAGAGAATAAATATAAGGCAGTGGTAGTAGAAAGAGCTTGCGATTCCCCGAAGAAGGGAAATCTTAGCGAATGAAACTGGAAGCATTCAGGTTTAGCCACTTCTCCTGAAGTACTTATATCTCTTTTCTCCTAGAGGGGTAGAGGTTTGATTCTAGTGAGGGACCTGCACAGTTCTCTGCCTACCGCCCACCAGTGCTGACCTCACTGACTCTATCAGCCTGCTCTCTGAAGATCCCGGCTCCCACTCTCTGCCCTGGATAGAGAAAGCCATCAAAGTCTTGGTATATTAGATCTTAGTTCTATGCTCTCCCATAAAACCTCACCTGCAGGCCTCCTACATCTCTATCCCTCAGATTCTCAAATCTCCACCCACAGCAGGACCCTCACCAGGAGCACAAAGAAGACAAAGAAGACATAGGTGACAAAGTAGGCAGGTCCCAGGATGCGGTTGGCGTTGTCAATGGCGTTGTAGTCAAAGTCCCCAAGGATGATCCGGAACTGAGTGAAACTGAAAGACAAAGGTTTGGGCTTCACTTGGAGCCTAACCACAACCCAAAACCTCAACCTATATTCCCCATCCCCCTATTCTAACTGCCTATTTTCTGTCTTCAGTGAACTGAGAGACCCCTCATCGCCCCCCCAAGCCAACCTGACAGAGGGAGAGTGAGGTACACAGACACATGAGCACACACCCCAGGGCTTCTGCGGGTTCACACACAGATGCTTTAAGCACACCCCCCCAAATGCATATGTTTAGCACCCCCCAAGGCTTACAGCCATGCAGCCAGAGGGGGAGGGGTCAGGGAGGAGTGAAGGGGACAGAACACATACATGCACTTGATGAAAGTGCTGAAGTTTTCCACTTGAGTCCCGAAAAGCAGGTAGCCAAGCTGAGCATAGGCGAAAAAAATGATGAAAAACATGACCGCAAAGCCCAGGATGTCCTTGGCACAGCGGGCCAGTGTGGAGGAGAGCTGGGTCATGGTCTTGTTGAAGCTGATGTACTTGAATATCTTGAAGAACCATGTTGAGCCAAGCATTGAAAAAAAGAAAAGAGAAAGGCTTTGAATAGTCCATTTCTATAGCCTCTGGAGGTCACAGGAGCTACCAAATAAGACAAGGAAAATGAGACCGTATTGAGGATGGGAGAATGGAGTAGAAGCAGAGCTAGAGGCGAGGCATCCCGGGGTACCTTGATCCAGGCAAAGAAGAGGTTGACAGCGTTCATGTTGTTGTACTGTGTCTGCCAGAAGGCGAGGAACTCAAAGTCTGCATATGTGTTTGGCTGCTGCAGGAGTTTCCCCATCAGCCGATTCACCTCAAGGGTTCGGAATATGTGGAAGCCCACAGCCATAACGGAGAGCTGCCATCACAGGGTCAAAGGGAGGAGAGGCGTCAAGGGGAACTCAAGGGATATTCAACAAATGTCCCAAGGGAGAGCTGGGGTAGACAGGTGTGTGCGTGGGGGGGAGTCCCTCCCTGTTGAGGTGTTAACTACCTCAAGTACAAATGGAACTGGGCGAGATGATCGGGGAGCATCTTAAAATCCAAGACAAGGCCCTGGGTCAGTGGTAAGTGCCTAGCTTGTAAAGGACACCAGAGAAATGGAACCAAGTAATTTTATTTCTCTCAACACTTGCCAGCCTTAGTCATGAAGTAATATGTCTTATTTATTTATGTTGAGGCTAGATCTCACTATGTTGCCCAGGGAACTGCAGACTCTTGTTGGCTGGGGTACCCCAGACTCAAGAGATTCTAAGCCTCAGCCTCTCAGGTATCTGGGATTACAGGCGCACACCACCACACCCAGCTATTTTTTTTGTTGATCCTAGGTCTTGCTATGTTGCCCCAGGCGGGTCTCGAACCCGCAGACTCAAGCAATTCCCAGTCTCAGCCTCCCCTCCTAGACTTGGGATTTAAGCCACGTGCCACTGAGGCTGGTAATGAAGTAATAATATGTCTTAATAGGAAGGAGAAAAAGGTGAAGATGCAGAATGTTTTGATAGAGGACAAGGGCAAAAGGAAGGTGTTTCAAGGGGACTTTCATAACGGTAAGAGATAGAGAGGGCCATGCTATCAGGTACATAAAGAAGAAAGCAGGATCTGGACTACAGGCAGAGGGAGAGGGCATGTGGGAAACATGATCTTCTCCAGAACTGGGCTAGGGGAACATCAGCCTCTGACATAGAAAATGGTCACACAGCGATATGATCAGAAATCATGAGCCTTGGGAATCTGAAAGGAACAACTTGGAGTATCAATCATGGTGGATCCCCCCCTTATTCCTACATGTCTGACATCTAAGATCTCTGTCCCTCACCAAAATGACCACCAGGTCCAGAATGTTCCAGATGCTGCTGAGGTAGCGAAGCCGGTGGATATGGAGCTCCAGGATCTCTTCTACCACGTAGTAGAAGATGAAGATGCAGAAGATGATCTCACAGCCAACGATAAAGAAGTCCCAGTTGCTGACATAGCGGAACAGCTTAACTGTGCGGATTTGCCAGGATGGAATGGCCCCTCCTGTAGCTGGAAACTCCACCACCAGTCTGTTGGGGGAGGAGGGGAGAGAAGGGATGACCTGGGCTGGGGTGATTCCTCCCATCATCTCTTCTTCCACACTCTACCCCCAAAGAGAAGTTTAGGGAAAGGACCCACCTCAGCACACAGAAAAGATTGATGTTGGCATTGTACATGGAGAAGTCGATGAAGACTACGCGGGTGCCCCTGTCTAGCCACAGGCCCTCCTGAAGGTCCCGGAGAGCCTCTGCACTGGCCTGTCGGGACCTTGGAAGGTCAAGGTAGTAGCCGCCCCCACTGTAGCTAGTGAGTTGGCCCCAGTGAGAGGAGCCGCCCAACTCATCCTGCGAGTGGTATGTCCACCTGCCATGGGAGAAAAGTAAAGAACTTGGAGCCGAAAAGTTGATCTCCCCAGACAGTGGCAGCACTTTATGATTATCTATGATACACAGTTTCACATCTCTATAATGTAGAGTTCACATGCAGTATGTTTGATCCAAACAACTGTTTGACCAGAAAGGGTAAACATCACCCACGTTTTGCAGATGGGGAAACTGAGACTCGGAGATGGTGGGATATTCCAGCTGGTTAGCGGTGGAACTGAAATTTAAACATAAATCTCTATTTCTTTTTTTCTCACTCAAGATGGTGAATGATAAACCAAGCCCCACCTTCTATATCAGCCTGAGTAGCAAACAGCACTTGACCCACACAAACCAGAAAAGATCCTTTCTGCTCTTGTGCTCACAAACCTGGCTGCTTAACCCCTTCATTTCTTGTTCTATCCACAAACTCTCCCCCCCACCCCACCCTGGGCCCTTATTTCCTTCTTCTTTCTGACACGTCCACCCTTTTCCCTTTCTTCTCTAGTTCCTTGTCCATCCTTGACCCTTTGTGCTCCCCCATCAGTTCCAAGGGTTAAATTCTCCCAACCACGACTTATGAGGCAGCGTCGATGCTTCATCCATTCCCCCCCTGCACCCAAAGGCCTACTGGTCAAGAAAGGATGTCTTCTCTGGCAGGACTACTTCCAAGGTAAGGCAAATGCAACTGAGATCTGTATGTGGAACAAGTGCAGAGGCTACTGCGCTGTCTGCTAATATATCTTCTTTAATTTTGAATGGCTAAGGCCATTGTCTCCAAACAGTCTCAGCTGGGACTCAGAGAAATGCCCCTCTGACCTCCCCCAAGCGTCCCTAAGACTAAGACACCTGGGGATGGTCAGGTGAGGGGACTCACGCTGTTCCATTGAGGGGCCCAAAAGGGAGCTGTTCTTCCTTGTCAGGAGAGTAGACATCGTAGCAGCTCAGAATGTCCTCACGGAAGTCCTCATGCACCACACAGGAGTCATTGCGGACCCTCAGCTGCCGCAGCCTTGGAACCCCAAGCAACAGGTTCTCGTAGTAGATGAAGGAGTGGGAGCCATGACCCAGGCTCTGGTTGTTGTACCATTTGGTCCAGTATAGACTGTCCAGTAGTGGACCTTGAGCAAACTAGACCACAAAGCTGGATTAGGTCTGATCCAGTGTCTCCTGTTCCTTACCATTAGCATGACCCTTGTCCTTACTTCCAGGTCATCCATCTTGTCTCCAGTCTGCTACTATTGGATTCTCAGCTGATGCATAAACCTTAACTGCTCTTGACCTGAGATGGCTTTATTCTTTACTTAAAAGGCATTTTGAGGTTCAGTTTTACCTCTGACTCCTAATTCTAGTCACCGTGGCTTGACTCTGATCACATCTTGCTTCCTTATCTACCTCCGCTTGAACTCAGATCTGACCAAGTAATTCTTGCTTGACCTTTTGACACTCCCTGATCCCAGACTGACCTGGTCTTTGGATATAACCTGATCTTTGGATATAACCTGAGCTACTAGTTTCCACCTAAGCTACTACTTAGCTCGTGGCCTTGGGCTTCTGGCCACTGAGAAGGTTAGGGGAGGGGTAGAGATCTCATACTTACATCCCAGAAGTCCACCATGCTGCTGATTGCCTGAAAGGAGATGCCGGTGTCTGATGGGGTATGTAAGAAGAGTTCTGACATCACTTTGGTGTAGTAATAGGCACTGGAGCTTGTCATTCCATAGGTCACTAGAAAATAACCCAAGAGCTATGTCCTGCTTTCTGTTACCATTTGCATTCTCTAGAAGAAACAGGAAAATCCATTGTCCTGAGACCAGAGATGCTTCCTAGATAGGAACCCATGAGATCTAACCCCTAGAGCTGACTGAGGAGGCTGATGGAGTTATCAGGAAAACCAGAGATGTGTTAAGAAAGAGCTATGTCCACGGAGTCTCTTCACACACACACACACACACACACACACACACACGAAAAGATAGGAAGAGACTTTGTAGACATAATTCTTCCTATCTTCCCAACTCACTTCAGAAAGATTGAACTCCATTAAGCAATTGTCTCTTAATGTTGTTATTCTGAAATTTGACTTTTCCTTAAACTACTTTAACTTCCTAATTCTTACTCCCCAGAGACAAGAAATTTCTACCTTCTGTATCAGGTAGTGCTTCCTCTTGTTTGCACTATGTTTTATACCCTTGGAAAAATACCTCCAAATTCTGCAGTATTCCAAGGCTCTCACAAACATCTTAATGGACATGTGGTCTTCTGGATGGTGGAACTGGTGATTCTGCAAACACGGGAGTAGGAAGTAGGGTAGCATCTCTGATTCCAGCACATCCTGATGGGCACAGCTATTTCCTGAGAGAGGGCCTTGGAGCATTCCCAGATCAATAATGACCTGGTCTTTGAATCTCTCTCAACCATGCTACCACATACTCCTACTCTAAAGTAGGGCTATGGAGGAAAGTTATTTTTCTAGCTAAAAGAATTTGAAGACTATAAGCCATATATTTTGTGTATTCTCCCTCAATTTAGATTTGCCTGATGCTTCCTTGTTTTAAATTCAGATTATGCATCTTGGCAAGGAACACCAAGAATATATACATATATAATAGCATATATATAGAATAATATATAATATATATAATAGTATGTATGTAGTACTTAGTAACATATAGTATATAGTAATGTATAATAATAGTATGTAGTTACTATTATAACTGTTAAATGGTGATTTTCTTTCTGTCATTCCTTCTGTATTATTTATCAGTTGGCATTCTCTTTAGGAAGAGTTTACCCTTTCTCCTCACATATTAATTAATTTTTGTATATCAGTGTGAGCTCAGGATTCTTTTTTATAATAATTTGATTATTTTTATTTAATAAATACTTTATTATATGGATCATTATTTCACATCTTTGTAATCCCCAGGGCTCTCCCCTCCCTGGTCATTTCCTCCCTCATGTCTGCCCCTCCCCCAGGTTGTGAGCTTCATTTTGTTTTTTAGCTTGTCATGACTTTTCCTCCTGGACTTTTGTTTGTTTTTCCTATGTCCCATATATCATTTGGAGTCTGTCTTTTTCTTTCTGACTTGTTTCTGCTAATATGATTTCTTCTAGGTACATCCATGTCACCAAAAAATCATCAAATTTGTCATTTTTAATTGATGAGTAATATTCCATTGTGTATATATACCACATCTTTTTCATCCATTTGTCCATTTTGAGACATCTGGGTTGCTTCCCTGTCCTTACAGTTATAAATAATGCTGCCAAAAACATCCGAGTACAAGTGTCTCTTTGTACAAACATTGAGGTCTCCTTTGGGTAGATTCCCAGAAGTGCGACTGCTGGGTCAAATGGTAATTCCATTTTCATTAGTTTGAGGGTCCTCCATACTGCCTTCCATAGTGGCTGGACAAGTTTACATTCCCACCAGCAGTGTAAGAGTGTTCCTTCTCTCCACATCCACGCCAGCACTTGTTGTTGCCTGTTTTTTTGATGTGGGCCATTCTTACTGGTGT
>PVHY01026081.1:0-17697 GCA_004024945.1 Uropsilus gracilis
AGAGTTTTCCTATTCTCTGGTTTAAACCCCAGCACCTGAATTGAGCTAAGCATCTCAGTTCTCTGAATGCAACCAACACACAGGAATTTACCTTCCTCCATCCTATCCACCTCATCCTAGGCCTCTGAGTGGGGCATAGGTTCTCAGATACCCATCCCCAGTTTAGCTCTGTAGCCAGCCCCTGCTTGCCCTGTGGGACTGTTAACCACCCCTTTGAGATGGAACATCCGGGTTACCTGGCACTGCCTTGTAGAATTTATGACCTTGAGTTCTCTGCTTAGTCCAGGGCATTTTCCCAACACAGAATCTGACCCTCCAACCCCTGGACGCCATCATATTCCCCGACTCAGTGAACATCTTCTTGTAGCAATAACAACAAGAAAGGTAATTATCAGTAACATTCCTATGAGTGCAGCTAACTCCAAAAAAACTTTTTTAAAAATGCACTGGAACAGAGGCCATGACTAGCCAGGAAGGGCACATTAGAGACCTCCTTTGTCATTTATAGGAAAGCCCAACATTTGAAGCCTGGAAGGCCTACCTGAAATTCATGCAGGCAGAGAAAGAACTGCCTGAGATGGTGGCTCCATCAACAGCTGAGCAGCCGGGGAAGCAGGATCCTGACTTGCTGACTGTAGGCAGGTGGTCTACCCAGCACGCCACGACACCATTCCAAAGGTCATGTTTCCCAAAAGGTCACGTTCCTGAAGAGTGGAACTTAATCTCTGTCATAGTTGTGTAAGCTCCTTAGGCTTGTCCACTGACCTTCCAGAAAGCTTTTTACCAGGTCAGGTATAGCAAGCATCTTCAGCTGCAACTATCTCTGCTGTGGACATTTTCATTATATAACTGATGGGCAGTAAGGCAATTTTGCTGTTAAGAAAAAAAGAACAAGGGACATTGAAAGGACAGCATAAGATCTGAAAAAATAACAAAATGACAAAATATAGAACATGATAGTATATTTGTAAATGCATGTAGATTCACAGCAATATTGCATGAAGAACTTGTGGACTGTATCTTAGCAATTGTCTTCTAGGTCTTTCATTAATATACTTTTTAAATACAAACTTACTGGAAATGTAAAATCAGAGTCTAAAGCCCAATCACATACTACTATGCTAGAAAATGGTAACTAGCAGTTGGCAAAGTTGGTTTCTTATTTTTTCAATGGAGAAGTGAAACCAAACCATCAACCAGTTTTCTGACACAAAACTGCCTTGCAGCCAATTAATTATGCAGCAAAAAACACCTAGAAACGTCTTTTATACCTTAACAAAATAACCTCAGAGGTTCCTAAACAGAATCTACAACACCCTCATTCTGAAAACTTCCCAAGACTTCCTCCCCAAGATGGTCCAACTTTAGATACTCCTCTCTCAACACACTGATCACAAAAACTGACAGAGTCCCACCTGAACAAGGTCCCTTTACTTCTACAGAAGCCTTGCTTCTGTTCTCCCCAGAAAAGTCAGTGGGGGCGCCACTGCTGTCAAGCCTAGTAAAGCCTATGCTTTTTCTCTTGTGGCCTATTATTCAGGACGCTTAAAATTTTGAGGAACAGGCCGGGCATGGTGGCTCGTGCCTGTAAGCTTCAGCCTATGAAGCGGCAGGGGCGAGGGATCGCGGTTTGAGTCCCGCCTAGGGCCGAAAGCGAGACCTAGTTCCAAAAAAATAGCGGGGCGTGGTGGTGCGCGCCTGTCATCCCAGCTACCTGGGAAGCTGAGACTGGGGATTGCTTGAGTCTGGGGTACCCCGGGCAACGAGAGCCTGCGGTTCCACGGGCAAAAATAGCGAGACCTAGTCTCAAAAAAAAAAAAAAAAAATTTTTTTTTTTTTTTGAGGAACTGTGTTAAGAGCAAAACCTCTAAATGACAGCCACACCCCCACCCAGCTCCAGACAGAAAAGGGTGCTTGCTTAGGGGAGCTGAAGAAATATTTAGACAGAGATGTCTGCCCTAAGTGAGACCATAACAGGAAACAGGTTCCTGGTTCCCTTGCTGAAGATGGAGGAAGAGAGGTGAGGAGAAAAGGGGTGTGGGAGGAGTTGGAGAGGGCCAGTAGCTAAGAGGAAGGGAACCTAAGAGGAAGGGAAGCTATGTAGAGTGGGGGCAGAAGAAAGGGCTCCCAGGAACCACCCCATCCTAGCATCATGCTCAATGGGAGCAAGTGGCTGTATCAGAAGGCCTTCTCTGGGCCCCCTCCTCAGAGAAGGGAGGTGAAGGCATCCTGTTCCCCCACCTGGTCATCCCTCTACTGTCCCTGGGGCAGCGCAGAACAACCAAGGACCCTAACCAATCATCCTTTCTCTTCTCTTTCCTCCACTCTGAGACAGTAGACGACTAGGGAGGCAGGTTCCCTGCCAAGGTCAGGCCTGAGGGGCGGGGTGAGAAGCCTTCTGCGTGGTGGGCCTGCAGCCAGGGGCGCGGTGCACAGATTGGCCACCGGACCTCGGGCCACGCTCACCCCAGAGAAACCTGAGCCCAGCCACCGCAGCTGTCCCAACAGGGGCGGGCCCGAGCTGGGCGTGGGCAGCACCGAGTCTGTGCCCAGGCCTCTGGGCCCAGCGCCCAGCTGTCCGCTGGGACTTGGGCCTTGCTCACTACCCTGTCGCAGCCCAAGGGCTTCTCGCACCCCGCAGGGCACCCCGCGCCTTCAGGCAGCAAAGAACCCGAAAACCTGGGAGTTAAAGAACCCTTCTTTGAGACCTAAATCACTAAATCTTAGCGATGGGCTGGACTGCTACTTTTGTTTACCCAAGACGGAGGGCCCACCAATGTCCCCCCAAAGTCAGGTGTTTACCCTCCGAAGAATGGCACAGCCAGAGTTCGAATACGGGCCTCCTGACTCCCAGCCTAGCTGGAGACGGTGGGGGCTCTGGTGCCACGGCGCCTCCGCTTCCCGCCACGAACAGAATTCCGGGCACTGGGAGGAAAATGTTCTGGGCAGCAAAGACCTGGGCCCTTGAGCTGCTCAGGGATGCTCTCTCTGCCGCCACAGGGGAGCCTTTCACCTCTCTCCTGGTGTCCTCTCCACCGACCACTGGTCACAGGCAGGGCAGGGCCGGCCCGGCGGTATGGGGGACGTCTCCCCACCGGCCTCTCCAGGGAGGCTGCTCGGCTCTCCATCTTCACCTCCAACCTTACAGCTTGTGAGTCCTCTCAACAAGAAAGCAGATCTCCAAGCTGCACTATGTCTGGTCTGGCGAGGCCGCGGGCGCAGTGTGGGAGGCGGCGATAAGCGCTTGGCCCTCGCGGGCTCCCAGCCACGTGCCCCCCGAGCATCCCTTCAAGGCCTCCACGAGGTGGTTACGAGCTGCTTAGTCAGGGGTCTGAGGCACTGTATTAAAGGAGCGCCCGCCAGAGGGCGCCCAATCTGCATAAACGTGAGGGCTGACAGGGACGCCTCGCTCCGCGGGCTTTCAAAGCAGCCCCTCTACCCGCTTTATGGGCAGGTATTGTTATCATCACCCACCTTTTCTCAGGTAAGGAACAGGAGACACACAGAGGCAGGACTGACTTTATAACCAGACTGGCCCCCCCAAGCTGCTGCACCAATCGAGGGACGCTCATGACCTTAGTAACCCTTCAGCTCCTGGTCAGACTTGCAGGGCAAATGAGTTAACCAGGATTTTTTTTTTTTCAATGCTACTGGTCTCTGTGGCTACTCCTATGGCCCGTGCAGGGGATACATATGAACAGGACATCTGCAGGGGTAATTGTGAAGCCTGGAAGTAGCCTAGAAGTAGGCAACAGCCCAACTAGCCGAGGACTGTAGAAGAGACTAAAGAATGTCAAGATTTCTCTGGGGCTGGAGGCCCCTTTGCCTACCTGCATCCTTACCTTGGTGTACCTGGTTCCTTGAGAGACCAGTACAGCCTGTGAAATCCACCAAGGGCTTCAGGACTCTATCCATCTGCCCGAATCCGTAGTGAACGTGCCATGTACTGGGGTACTCCAAACCCTCCCTCTATCCCCTGAAAACTTTCCACCGTCAGAGACCCCTGTCTCCACAGTTGATATGAAAAATCAGTTCTGTTTCTGGTCAGGCTCTAAGCACATTTCAGGTGGAAGCCAGCTCACTGGGCTCTGACCCCTATTAGGGGGGCTGTTGTTTACTCCTGTAGAGTTAGGAGTCCTGTATTGCCTCAACAGATGTTCCCCCATCCCTGCATTCTTGGGGTCAAATAAGGGGTAGGGTTTTATGCATAGAAAGGTGACATCTGTGAAGTCTTTATAATGAAAGACTTTATAAATGAAACTGGGGAGCCACTACAAAAAAATTGCATTATCTGAGGCCGGGCACGGTGGCTCGTGCTTGTAAGCTTCAGCCTATGAAGCGGCCGGGGCTAGGGATCGTGGTTTGAGTCCCGCTGGGGCCCGTAGTGAGACCTAGTTCCAAAAAAAATAGCTGGGCGTGGTGGCGCATGCCTGTAATCCCCGCTACCTGGGAAGCTGAGGCTGGGGATTGCTTGAGTTGGTGGTACCCCGGGCAATGAGAGCTTGCGGTTCCACGGGCAAAAAATAGCAAGACCTAATCTCAAAAAAAAAAAAAAAAAAAAAAAAAAAAAAAAAAAATTGCATTACCTGTTTCCCTGAATTGGACCAGGACAAAAACACTTGTTTCAAGAAACTATTAAGTGAACAGTTTGAGAACTAACGATTATGAGCTTTTGTCTGGGGAATAGACTCAACCAGTTTCCTCTTTATAGAGAATCAGTAAGCAATTATGTGTAACCAAGAGTAGCTTAAGTCTGTTGATATTAATCATTTCTTTAACCTCTTACTTCATTATCCTTGGTTCCTCCCATTGAAAAACCCTGATTTTGTCCTTCCTTGGAGTATTTTTTAGGTTTTCTATCTAAAATCCGTGTACCCTGAATGCATTTTTTAAACCATAAATAAATGCACTTTGTCTTTGTAATTGTTGCCTGAATTTTTAAACTGATACAAGGGGAGGTCAATTTAGAAAAGAATGAGTTAAAACCCCACTGCTACATACTACATCCACTTTTGCTAAATCCTCTGATATACAGGGGTCGCGGGGGTGGGGAGCAGCATCCTGGATCCAGGTTAGAGAGGCCTTGATTTGACTCCAGGTCAGTCTTGTACAAGTAATGACTCTGCTTCATCACTCCCGGAGCTAACTTCCTCAGCTCTGAAGCCAGCGAAGCAGCCTTGGCCCTACCTGTCTACCTGCATGTCTACCTACCTGTCTACCTGCCCTACCTGCATGTCTATGTCAGTAGCCCTTTAGGACCAACTGGGCTTGACTGAAGGGTCATCATTACACTGCTGGTCACAGGGCTCTGGGTCTCTTTCCTGAACCACAGGGCAGCTTCCTCGGCCTCTGAGGTACAACTGCAGGATTCCCTTCCTGCACCTCACAGCTAGCAATGATGGGTCCAAGAGAGGCTGTGCCACTTTTGCCCTGTGGTGGATGTGGAGCCAATCCTAGGGCCCAAAGCCAGCTGGAGTGGCCAGAGGCTCATGCCTCTCCAAGAGTGTCCTCTCTGTTTTATTACAGACCCAGAGGGATATGAAAGGAGCATTATCCATCACCATTGTCCCTTATGCTCTTCCCTCCCCCGTTTTCACCACTTCCTGTTTGTCTCAGCTCTATGGTCAACTCACAAGTTTTGTCATTTTCCCAAACCTTTTTTTCAGTTTCTCTATATTCTGCATATAAATGAAACCATCTGATATTTATCTTTTCCCTTCTGATTTATTTCCCTTAGCATAATCTCCAACTCCATCCTGTAAGAAAACTAAGGGGATGACATCTAAGATGAGAAATCAAATACTGTACAAATATGAACAACGATGCAAGAAAATAAACTTAAAAGAAATAAATGAAAGACACTAAAGTAAGTTTGAACAAAGGAATGTGAACACAATGCAAGAGTTCGGGGCTGAGGCCTTACAGCCTAGCCAACTCATGTAGTCCACCCAATAGATGTTAGTTATCCTACAGTCCCCACCCCCAATAAGTCTGTTTGCACTGTGCTATGTTTTAGGAGATAAGTCTGCATGCTCAAGAGGATTTAAGGGAGCATGAGAGCAGAATCCGAGAAGACTTGATGTTGGTTCTACAGCCTACTCCTCAGACCAAGGCTGAACCCTGTGAGGAGTTAGTACTAACCAGAGCAGAAAGAACTTTCTCTGAGCAACTGTTAGAAACCTGAGTGGCCAGACTGACCTGACAAGGAGTGAGCCACTGTGCAGACAGACACTACTCTCCTTTCTATTAGGGAAATCAGCAATGCTGCAGACCCTATGGGGGAGGGGGGGTGTTGGTGAACTTCACCCTGAAAGCATCTGCCTCTTCCGTACCTGAGGCTGAAGCCTGGTAAATTATCGGAAGAAGTGAGATAAAGAGATTGCTAAGATCCTTGGGAAAATGACCCCTAAGTGAACCCAGTTCTTAGAGTTCCTAAAAGAACATAATATACCAGCTCAGGAATCTTTGAATACAAGACTCCCATCTCTGAAGGCAAGCCTCAGAGAACAAGGGCTGATGAAACATCTGAAGGCAAGCCTCAGGTGTATGTTTTGGAAGGAACATTTGGGAACTGGGCACAATGCTTAGTGTACCCTGTGAAAAGACAAAAGAATCAGGTCACAGTCAGGCCATATATTAAATGTCTAGAATATAATCAAAGGCATAATTGCTTTGCTTTTATGCATGCTATGAACAATTGCTTTTGACAAATAGCCACTTAGAAGAAACAGTATATAATTAACACTGAAAATAAAGTCTTTTGCTCAGCTCCTGAGGGAGCTTGAGACCCCTGCCACTCCATCTCTTTATTCTCTGCCGCCTGCACTCAGGACTGTTCTTCCAGATCCTTGGCTCAGGAAACAGCGAGGGATACTCGAGAGAGTAAAGGGGGTATTATTAATAATTATGTCAGGACAGCAGCATAAATGAGGTCTGTCTGGGCAAACCAGAGTCACACTATTTTTAACCCCTTATTTCCAGATTAAAAATCACAAAATGTTGGGAAAGAGGACCCAGTAGTCTCCTAGAGAAGCCTATCCTTGAATTCTGAAAGTTATTAGTTGGAATTTCAAATCAAGGCTTCTAGTTACAGAGGCCTCGACTATATCACATTTACAGTGACACAGAGTTAGAGTGACCAGTGATGGTGAGCAACTCCCACCTTAACCCTGAGGATAAATGAGTTAATCAGGCTTTTTTACCATTAGCCTGTGACTTCCACCTGCAGTCTTGATCTTGTTAATGCAGAAGGTGCTTGGGAGCTTGGGCACGGGGCACACGCACTCTAATTGTGGACACGTGGACTCAAATAGTGTGGCATGTGCATATGGTGGGCACACCTGAACCTAGAAGTAGCAGCAGCATGACTACCAACGTGACACCAGCATGATGAATACCGTGACTATAGAAAAGGTGAGAAAGAATGATGGCGAGAGCCCAGATAAAGATTTGTGGGGGGCTGAGAGATACAGTTCTCTCTTTGCCCAGCTCCCTACATGGCCTTGCCGTGCCTGCTTGCCATACAATTGGCCCAGCCTCCTGGCCTGGTGTGCCCGAGTACCTGGTTGCCTGAGAGAGCATTAAAGCCTGTAAAACCCACTGAGGCTCCCCCAGACTTTATCCATCTGCCTGAATTGATGATAGTTAATCTGCCCTGGGCTTGCTTGCTCTACAACCACTTCATCAAGTGTTTATAGAGCAGATCCCAAACAGCAGGAGGACCTAAGAAGGGGTGAGAAGGTGGCAGACACATACACCCCCACCCTTTTCCCCCTCCCCCGCTGCAGCTCCTTATTATTTGGGAGGCTTGTGGATTCTGAATCCTGGAGATACTAGAACTAAGTGCAGTCAGTACAGTCCTGTATTTGTAAACAGTCCCTGCAAAGTCAGCAGACAGTCCTGGAAAATTCTCCTTAAAAGTTTCTTCTGGGCTGGGCATGGTGACGCATGCCTGTAAATGGCAGCCTAGGAAGCTGGGGCTGGGGCCAGGTATCATGGTTTGAGTCCCACTGGGGCACATAGCAAGACCTAGTTCCCAAAAAATATAGCTGGGTGTGGTGGTGCGTACCTGTCGTCCCAGAAAAGTTTCTTCTGATTCAGAGGCCACTTCACAGAGAATGTGAATTAAAGTCATCGTATTTAAATGCTGCTTCTCCAAAGACTGCTAGCTTCTCTCAGATTTTTCTGGGACATACAGACCTTGTTGGTTTTCTCCTGGATCACTTGCTTGTATTACACTGGCCTTTCCTAGGCTCAGCTGTCTGTGCTTGACTGATTCATCATAGAAATGCAAGAATTTTCTGAGTTTTTCCACGCAGGTGCTCCCACCAAGCCCAGCTAGGCTCTGGAGTAAAGTCTGTGAGAGGCTGCTCGCAGTTCTCTATGAAAAGTTCACACACTGAGTCCTCTGGTCACCTAGTTTTAGGGGGTCTCCATCTGAGCCCAAGAACCCCCAAAGATGTGTAAGGTAGGAATAAGAATCAGAGGCCAGTGACAAAGGGAAAGCCCTCACAGACCCTGGTTATAGGGCTGCAGGTCCCAGCTAAAACACTTCACAATCAAGGTCTTGCCTAAAACTGACACCTAATAAATCAGGAGAGGATGATGTTGACAAAGCTAGGAGGAAAAATACATCTGCTTGGCAAGTATTTTCCTTTCTTCTTCATTAAGTGGCTTGCTGATTATACACCAGAACAGCTGTGCAAACTCATTTCACTAGTTGTACAAACTCAACTTTATGCTCAGAAAACTTTCCCACCCAATCTTCATAGCAACCCTGTGAGGTAAGCTAAGTGGGCAGACTGTTATGGTGGTACCACCTCTTGCCTATTGCTTAACCTCTCCAGGCTCAGTTTCATCATCTGTGAAATGGGGGCAATACCTATTCCCACAGAAGTACTTTGAGGAATGAACAAGAAGGAAAACAGAAAAGGAAGGTGTAGTAAACCCAACCACATCTGAGCCAATTCTCTGCATTTTATAGATGTTGAAACTGGTACTTGAGTGCAAATGTACACAGTTGTGCCCGTTTCTTACAACATACAGCACACAGACTATCAAATCAAACAAATTGTGTTTAGAGGTCTCTATCTGAAAGGATGTTCACTTGCCTTTTTTTTTTTTCCATTTATCTTGTGACCCAAATGTATGAGTCCATGGCTTGCCATCAATAAGCCTAATGTTAGGGTGATAATACCATATTCCATCTTCCCCTGAGATAACTGAGAGGTAGTAAGGTAGGTTTATGGAGAGTTCTTAGGTCACTGATTTTCTGAGCCTCAGAGTTAGAGATAACCTTCATGGACATTTGTCAATATGGTGGCATTAGTCCTCAACTGCCAATCTAGTATCTGCCTAGCCCATCTCTGCCTCACACTCCTGCTAAAGATGCTCTTAGGGCCAGAAATGTATGTGAGCATGTGCTCTAGGGGAGACAAGTACTGTCATGGGAATGAAAAAGTAGAATAAGAACTCTGAAAAATATATACTGAACAAACACTTAGAAGCTAATTAAAATATATACCTTTTCATAGAAATCAGAACCATGGTTATCTCTGGGATGGGAAATTGATGAAACAGAAAAAGACATGAAAGAATCTTTTGGAGAGGGTAAAAGTGTACAAATTATTAAGTGTGTCATATACACATGGATAGACAGTAGTCAAAACTTGTCAACTGTATGCTAAAATTTGTGTATGCTATCACATGTAATTTTACCTCAATTAAAAAAGAGGGGTACTGGGGAAAAGGATACTTTTAACAATAGCAACAAAAATATAAAGAAAGAATAAATAGTTAACTGGAGAGATATATGAAATTTTCAATGGAGGAAAGTATAGAACATATGAAGAGAGCAGAAAATTTGAAATAGAAAAACCAGTCAAGTCCCTGGATAAGATGGCTCAATATTATAAAGATGGTGATTTTGCCTAATTAATTTATGTTTATTCCATAGTCAAAATCCTGACTTGATGCACCTTCACTAAAATATATGCAGATAAAGAATAAATATGTCAAGATAATATGGAGGAATTGAAACTGGGTGCCCCTCCCCAACCCTTGGGGGCATGGCAGTTAAAAACTGGCAGAGGAAGCAGCTAGAAGAGAGGATTTGCATAAGAAGTAGAACCACGTGAAGCTGAGGGCAGAGATGTTTGGCACCTGGAGAGGGACATGGAAACGGAACCTTCTGGGGAGGAGAGAAGAGAATGGCAGGTGGGTAAAGAGTAGCCTGAGTGACCAGGTTGGGCAGAAGCCCCCTGGAAGAGTGAGCTGGTGGTGGCGAGGAGTTATGGTGGCCAGCCTAAGAGTGGCCAATGTGGAGAGTGTGACGCCACAGCAAGGTGGCCTGGAAAGCTGGTACCTGGCGATGGCCAGGAATTTGGAAAGATGATTTGTGTACCAGCAATTGTGGAAGAAGTTTGAAGCACCTTGAAGAAGCAGAGCAGCTCAGGATACTAGAGAGAGAAGAAGAAAAGACGCCAGAGAAAGACTGGAATTTGCAGAGTACCAACCTCTGAGATTTGGAGGGCCAAAGAGGCACCATCTTGGACTGTGTCTTTGGGACCTTTGTGGTCCCAAATGGTGACTGGGGCGAGATAACTGCCACTTGTGGCTGTAAGGACTTTTTGTTTTCCCTGTTGAACTCCCTTGCTAATAAAATCCCTTGGTAAACTGTATTTTGAGTGGCAACTGCTACGTGCGGGTGATACAGACCTGGGGCTTGTAAGTTGGAGGCTTTTGCCTCCTTTTCAACTGGATTTCATAATGACAAGATAGGAGAGACTTATCAAATTATTTAGTCTATGGTGATTGGGATGCTGTGACATCTCCTCAGTGACAGTCATTAAGAAAGAAACAGCTCATTGACACAAAGGAAGCCTGACATGTGACACAAGTGGCAGTCCAGATCATCAGGGAGGACACAGACTCTTCAAGATGTGTTGCTTAAGAAGTCATCCTTATGGAAAAAATTTTATGTTGCCAACATGATTCACAAAAATCAGTTCCAGTTGGAACAGAGACCTAAATGTTGAAATGAACAAACAAACCAACCTTGTTGTAATAAACTGTAGTGGAGTATCTTCCTGAACTTGAAAGAAAAAGGATTTCTCCAAGGGCAGGAATCCATCAGCATCTGGGATTGAGTGCATAGGATGGGGGCAAGCACTTAGAAATGAAAGAACTCCCTATAGAGAGGTGTCCCATTGTTCTAGGCACAACTGGGAACCTGTGTCTGGGTAGGGATGAACCCCTGAAAAGCTTCTGCTCCTCCCTTAGCACCCAACTCCATTTAAAGGTCAATATTTCAGAAGAAGCTGGCATTAGTGCTTCCAAGGTAGCTGATAATACACCAGAGTCCAAGGCAGAACTCCAAAGTCAGAGAAGGCAGCTTGGAATTAAGGAGAACTAAGACTGCCCTTTTCCCAAAGTCAAACAAACAAGAATTGGAGAACTTGATATACACATCAGAGAACTCACCGCAGTGACTGGTGTAGGGGGTCTGTGACTGCTGCATACAGCGTGCTCAGAAAGATAATCTCAAAGTGCCACTCAGGCAAATCCATCAAATTACACAACCGCCTTCCCTCCATCTGATGCTTCACAGCAGGCATCTAGAAATTGTCTCTGCTGGCTGCCCTCAAGATTCAAGACTGTGATTACAATTTACTCCAATCATTCTTTATTGTTTTTCTTTTGTTCCCATAGAGATATCTATTATTAAATATCCATTTGCTTGCACCATAAGCCTAACACCAATTGTGTCACTGCCTCCAGAAATGAGACATACTGTTTAACTGGACTAATCTTTTCACAGGCAAAGGGATTGATATAATAAAATGGAGCAAACTGTCAACCTACTTCTGAAATGTGAGACTCCCAGAGAGGGATCAAAGGAGGTTTACCTGGGTTTACCCAGAACAGGCCTCCTGAAGATGTGCTAAATTGAACTTATTTTATTTCTTGTTAATCTGGCTTGTGCCGATTTCTCCATAGATAACCTAGAAGGATAGAAGAATAGCTTCTTCCCCAACAATTCCACATAGCATTAGAGTTGCAAAATTTAAAAATTTGGTGGAAGTCTTATTAATTTGCTGCCTCATTTCCTCTCATGGGGTTAAAGATGCAAATAAAAACATTAGGTTAATTAATAGGCTAGAAAGACTGAGAAAAAAAGCTAAGGGACTCTTTCCCATGAGGCAAAAACTTTGAACATCTATTTAAGAAATAAGGCAAATAAAAGCAAATTTTGATGGGAATGAAATGAAAAGGAAACAGAAAGGAGAGAACTGAAGGATTTGTCGCAGCAGGGTGGAAATCTTTAGATAGTTATAAAAAAAAGGATGAATAAAATAGACACTAATGATGTTAAAACAAAGGTTGTAATGCAACACTGTCAAAGACTGTATGGACCAGTGCAGCTCCCTGCTGGTCCAACCCTATGCCCCCTTGCCCCATTTAAAGGGCTATAAATAAGCCATATTTACTCCAGTTTGTGGAAACTTGAAAAGCTCAAAGGCAGAAATGACAATGAGAAAACTGAGTAGCATGATACAACAGTGAGGCGGATTGACCAAGGTAAAGATTGATGAAAGGGCCAAGGTCCCCCCTCGAGCCCTCACTGGGGGCCCAACTTTTGCACGAGAGTGAATAGAGTGGTCAGGAGATGAAAGAGGATTTGTTAATACAGGAGTCCTCAGACTGTGAAACTCTTCTTGGGCTGCAGTTAGATTAAGAGAATAGAAAAATGTGGGGGTTGATAGATTTATTATTGCTGGAATGCTTGAACAGGCTTTATAGAAAGTTGTGTCTTCTTTACCAGATATTTCGTTGGAATACATAGTATACTTTGCCTACCTACTATTGTAAACCAAAACCTGTTCATGAAGTCTTTATGGAGGCTACAGTTAGGAAAAGAGGAGCAATGAAATTAAGGTGAAAGTCTGTGAAAGAATTAGTGTTTGGACAAGCTTTATGTGAAGTGATTGTGTCTCTTTTACTAGTTGTACTATAGACATTGTGTCTGACTGGAAAACATTCCTTACCCAGTATTTATTTGTTTGTTTGTTTGTTTATTTTTTGCAGATTCTTATTTAATTTTTTATTATATAAGATTTGTTTACATTTCTTTTTTTTTCTTGCCTTTTGTGTGTTCATCCCCCCTCCCCTTCCCTTTGTCCCCCACCCTCATCACTCCATATCTCCTTTCATTGCCAGTTATTAGTCTGTTGGTTTCTTTTCTTTCCTGGAGCAATGTTCTTTTGCCAGGTGCAGACATGTTTTAATGAGACAGCAGCTTGTGCTAGTTTTCCAGCTGTATCTTTATTGCAGGTAGCTAGCTCAAGCATGTTTGTAACCTTTCAGTGCCTCCTCCTTCTTACTGGTGGTCTTCTCCTACACAGTTTGTCACATTTTGCTGCTTCTTTGCTTTATAGTTCAGTCTCTGGTATTGGGAGTGTTTCTTCCAGCTGATGTCCAATGTCCATATAAGAAGTTTTTGACTGGGATAGGCACTGGTGGATGGTTGATGCAGCTCATCGTGGGACCGCTGTCCCGTCTCTGTGGCCTTCTTCTCCCCATGGAACGGGTGGGCTCCCAGCTAGCACTGAACACATCTCTGAACCTGACGTTCTATTCCCATCTATGGGAACCTCCTCTGTGTCTGAGACAGTTTGTCATTATAGTTGGTCTCACAGCCCTGTGTCCCAGAGATCTGAGATGTTCATTTGTCCTGGGCCTTCTTTCTCCTCTTCTCCATCTTCTTCATATGCATCTGCTGTCAAATTAGTGATTTTGTCGTTCCTGATGAGGATTTACTGCTCCTTACCTGCCCACTCCCCCACCCCCCACCCCTCCAATCTCCTCACCCCCCACCCCTGTTGGCCACCTGCAGTAGTCCCCACCAGTCTGGAGGGGGCTGCTGGGGAGGGTAGATCCTTCAGGGGAATGGTTGGCCTGACTCCTGGCAGAACCGGGTGAAAGCTTGGGGAAAAATCCTGTTGGTCCCAGGTCTCCATTTAAGGGAGCCTGAGTCCCGTAGAAGGCACCCGCTGGTCAGAAACGTGACAGGGTCCCACCCAACCTTACCCAGTATTTCAAAACAGAAGGTTTGCCAGTCCAAACTTCAAACAATATTAATCAGATATTAATCCACAGCCACAGTGGAAATCACTATGATAACCTGGGAGGTACATAAAAGTTGAAGCCCATCAGAACCCCCTCACAGGTTTGGAAGATGATGGGAGCCTACAGCCCTATGTCTCCCTTGAGAGGCCACCCAGGTCCTGAAAGGAGTGGACACGGGGTCATCACAGCACTGCAGAGATGGCTCACCTAGTCCTCCTGTTCCCTCTGAGGCACAAATGCCAGTAACAACTGTTGCGTCAGCCAACAAGGGAAATAAAAACTGCAAATGGCTACATGGCAGATTTCCTAGGGGTCTGGGGGTCCGATCACAGAAAGTAAGATTGTGCTTGTAGCTTTGGGGGGTTACGAATGAGTCTTAACAGGAATAGACCCTGACTCTGAACCGGGTTTTGCTTACCTGGTGTAGATGCAAATGCTAAGAGGGCTACAAAATACCTGGAACAGAATATCTTACACCAATTTGGACAGCTGAGCACCATGTCTTCAGAGCAAGGAACATACTTGACAGCTGTGGATGTCCCACATTGCACAGAGATAGTCTCCTTAGAGAAACAGTCTGGTAGAGAATTGGAAAGAGATTTTAAATAGTGATTTGTCTAAAAAAGTCATAAGAGGCTGTTTTACAAACCTTCATACGTGTGAGGTGTTCACTCTCAACATGGACATGAGTGGGACTGAAGGAGTTACTTGCTGCATAGGGGCTTGTGTTTTTCTGCCACATCTGGGAGAGCATTTGGAGGTTGAGTTAACCACCAGCGGCCAATCATTTAATCAGCCAGCCTATGTAATGAAGCCACCATGAAACCTAGTAGAGGAGGACCGGAGAGCTTCTGGAATAGTAAAAACATGAGGTGCTGGGAGAGTGGGCTCCAGGAAGCTCTGCTTCCCCCACACCTTGCCTTCTGCATCTATTCCATCTGCAGGTCCTAAGCATATTCTTTTGCAGTAAACCCATGATCTAATATGTAATGTATTTCTCTGAATTCTGTGAGCTGCTCTAGCAAAGGAAGTAAACCCAAGGAGGGAGTCAGTGGAAAGTTGACCCTATATCTGGTTGGTCAGTAGAAGGTAACAATCTGGATTTGCATTTAACATGAGGAGTTGTGGTGGGGAGAGGCAGTCTCATAGGCCTGAGACCTGAGGTGGGATATGGCGCTGCTATGTTTGAGGTTGTATCAGAACTGAGTTGAACTATAGAACAATTTACAAGCTAGTGTTGGAGAATTGCTTGTTGATATGGGGAAACCCGCATCTCTCTCTCTGACACACACGCACGCGTACCAGACATAGAGTCTTTAAGGGGCCCATTTTATTCTTACTGAAAAGTAAGTACCATTTTATAATAGGAATATATTATAAGCCTTTTGTCTTTTTCCCTTTTCTTAATAAATTTTTCTCATTTTTGTGGTTCATCTCTTCACTTTGATTTTAGTATTTTTTAAAAACCATGTAGCCATTTTAACTTTCTATGTAGACAGACTTCAATCTGTTGCTCTATAAAGGAGAAATGATATGTGTTAACACTTAGACGGTACAGAAAATGAATTAGACAGGAGGGTCTCATGATGGGATCCTCACACAGTGTGCCTCACCCATGTATTCTGACAGGCAACCTAGCCACAGGAAAAAGCTGATAGAAAACTGAACCACAGAAAGCCTCTATGCCTCGGGTGAAATAGGCTTCTAGACAGCTAGAAAAAGGAATAACTGATAAAGTGACAAATGCACATTTGCTAAATACAAGCCAGAGGTAATTTCTTCCCTGGAACTGCAGATAGTATTTGGAGCAAAAAACAAAAATTATCAATAGCTTGAGGTAAGTGAGTTCTCTGCTAGTTTTGGAATATCCCTGGGCTAAGGGTTCCAATAAAGCCTCATGTTTCTATTCTGGAAACTGAATAGGAAAGCATATTTTTTGAAAGTCAAATAAGGACAAGAAAGGATGTTAAATTATCAAAGTACCAGGAAATCAGTTTCTTCACTCTGAAGGGTAAAATGGTTTCCAAAAAGAATGTCTGCACTCCCTCTCCCAGTGACAAACATATTTGTCTCCAAGTAGATGGAACATGGAGTGAACTCACTTGCAGTTTCTAAACATTCAAAAATTGATAAGAGGTATTTCTAAACATTCAAAAACTGATAAGAGGTAGTTAGACTCCAGGTAGAACGATGTATGTTTGGGCTTTTCATTATTGAAAGATTTATCGGGTGAGCACTAGCTAGATGTGAACACATTCAGTTGAAGAAATGTGTCTAAGAAGAAAAGTGATGTATCATGTTATAATGTAATTTCAATAAACCAGAAAAGTAGGTGGAAACCCTAAATTCTTTAACCCCAGAGTCCAGAAGCAAAGTAAAAGCATTATATTAGGAACTGGCACTTTCCCATTTATATTTGTTTTCAATTGCTTGGTAACATCAACCACAAACTTAGCATTTAAAATGACATGCATATCTATTATATCCCCAAAGCCTACAAGCTCACAACAGTCAAGCAACTCACACCCTGTTGTGGGAATGGCACCCAGCTACTGACCCTGAAGTCCAGCTGTCCAGCTTCTAATAGGAACCTCTTTCTACACGCCTCCTTTGCTCCATTTCCACATCCCAGCTGCTTTCTCACTGCTGCTGCTGCTTCTGACTCAAAATGGATACCGGCAAGTCTTAACAGTCTTTCTTGGTTTATCAATGAATCAATGAGACTGACTTCCCTTTATCCCCCTAGACAAGGACAAGATACCATTCTAAATAGAAATCTCAGTGGGTGGCAGAGTTGACTGTCTTTGGGCAGTAACCCTTTGCATTTTGGTTAGCAGCAGTAGAGTTTCTGGGACTATACTTGGCATATTTTAAATGTCTTCTGAGTATCAGTGTGATGGAGCCACATGGTCTTGTAGAAGGGGAATTGCATTGGATGTCCAAGCCTACTCTCATGCTATCTATCATTCACAACCTAGTTCTAGTATCATAACCTATTGGTAACTTCTCTCACTTTCCCACACCAAATTCCTTCTTCTTAGGTACAATTTCTGGGTCTTGCGTGGACTTGCATAAGTGCTCCTATCACTGTATGTTGTGGATCACTTAATAACAAGCTCTGAGTCTATAAATTCCTTGAAAGCAGGAACTGTGTCCTAACAATCTTTGTTTTCTCCCAAAGAAAGCATAATGCAGTTGCTGGAATGCAGTAGAAGTCTAATAAATGTTTGCTAAGCTAAGCTGAATCTTGATAATATCACAGGAGAACACTGGCTGGAAGGGCAAGTACAATGAGCCTCAGCCAGAGAATGATGGTGGGAAATAAAAACAGGCAAGTGGCCAACTGAGCAGCCCACTGTACTTGGCAAATCATATTAAATCAGCTTCAAATTTGTTATGAATAAAAGGAACATTCAGATCTTTCATGACTGGAAAAATCCAATAGAACTTCAGGTGAGGTTCAGTTGAAGAGCTCAAATTATAGCACAAGGATCCAATCTCTCTCTGTCTCCCAACTTTACGTTCTGCAATTTTCATTTTTGTGCTCATTGTGAGCCAAGAGATACACAG